>PVJO010001776.1:0-160795 GCA_004026905.1 Hystrix cristata | reverse complement strand
CTCTTTAATGAAATTGAAAAGGAAGCAGTACTTCCAAAATCATTCCTGGAAGCAAGCATTACCCTAATACTAAAACCAGAAAAGGACCCAACTGAAAAAGAGAACTACAGACCAATCTCCCTAATGAACATAGATGCGAAAATTCTCAACAAAATTCTGGCCAACAGAATACAACGAATTATCAAGAAGATTATACACCTGTTTCATTTTTATACCATGCCTGTGTGAGTTAGGAGCGTTGAGGCGGGAAGAACAGAGGTCAAGAGGAAGCCATACCTGCAACACTTTCTCCAGAAAGTACTTGTTTTTTCCTAAAGATTTTCCATCCACATCCACCACTCAGCCCGTCACAGAAGTCTGCGAACCATTTTGATTGTGCAGTGATTCGGGGAGTTATTAAGGACAATACATTTGCATTAGTTAGGAATTGAAGAACTATCATTGAACGTTATACAGCCATTAAGCGTAACATTTTTAAAGAATACCTAGTGACAGGGTAAAAATACTCATGATAGAATGTTAAGTAGGAAAGCTGGGATGTAAAACTGCATATCCAGCATGATTCTAATTCTGTAAATTTCTAGATAAAGAAAAAAGACTGGAAGGAAATTCCAAAAGATGTCTACTACTTGAGTGGGACTATGCCCGAGTTCTAGTTTTGTCTTTCAAAATGATCTATATTTTTTACATTTTCTTTTTTTTAGTCAATTTTTCATTTTTCTTGGTACATGTTTGCAATACATAATGGTTACATTCATCATGGGGTGTTGGTACATGTACAGAACACATCCCACTTAAAAAGAATTCACATTTTCTGAATGAACACCTGCTCCTTGTATTTTTAATGCAAAGGCATACTACATTTATAATTATACAAATGTATTTATTTTTAATGTGACCTGGAATGTTTGGAGGTATTGATAGAAATAGATATTTCCTACAAAAGTCTAAGACGAGCAGCACGACTCCTCTCCTTGGGGTGCATCTAACACAGCAGGCTATCTTGGCACTGGTCTGTGCAGTCATCACCTCATTCATTCGTTCACTCATTCCTGCAGCCACTTCAGGCTACTTGATGTATTCCCACTGTGTGTCCAGCCAGTGATACACTGCATAAGGCGCCGATCCCAATCTCAAGAGCCATGCGACACCTCGGGAGGCACTGAGGACTCTACAGGCAGCGCTGACTGTCTTATGGCACTGGGGCCTTCCCAGGCTGTGAGAGACCTGTCCCATCTCCTGGGAGGTGTCTCCTGTGTCCGGGCCTATACTTTCAGCTGATCGGTCCATGAAAGGACCATGGCTCGTGGAAGAACTGACCATCTTTGTCCTCGCGCTGTCCAGGCGAACTTGACGAGCTTGACAAATGACCCGGAAGAAGTCACACCTGGAGGACTCCACATGCAGATGTGCGAGGTTTCTCCCTCCTGCCCACAGGGTTCTGAGGGCAGCAATTCTCATGCTAGAGGCCTGGCCAGAGCCCCATTTTTTAGCAAAATGAGGCCACACGGAGGTAGAAATTAGTATAATCATTCTAGATGGAGACGCAGATCAGTTCCAGCAGCCCCAGAGTTTTCAGATGTGCTGTTTGCCTTAACCTACCTTAACTCATCTCTAGATTACCTATAACACCTGACTCAGTGTCAGTGCCGGGTACGTCATTGTCACACTGCATTGTGTAGGGAAGACGGCCAGAGAAGTCTGTTTTATGCATTCACTGCAGTTACAACCATTGTAAGTCCTAGCACATTTCCATGGTGGCTGAATTCTAGGATGCAGACCCTGAGGGTACAGAGAGCTGGCTGGAGTGGGGGTGGCTCTCAAGGACCCTGAAAAGCCCCACCCCCACCTTCCTGCCTCTGCTGGCTGGCAGTTGTGCAGTAAGGCATCCAGTGGGATATAGTTTCACAGGCCAGCAGCATCTCGGTAGCCCCAGGCTACAGAGAGACGCCAGGGCACAGCAAAACACCCTGCTCAGAGCCCCGGCGAGTCGCCTCCTGACCCCAGCCAGGCAAGGACCCAGGGGAGCCTGAAGCAGGTCGGCCTGAGGGCGGACCGGCCTCTCCAGCAGGCGCTTACCTGCAGCGCCCCACCCCCAGCCCATGAGGCCTGCGGTTCTCCTAGAACTGGGGGCAGGGGTGCCTGATGTCTTCCTCACAGGCCTCCTGGAAATCCTTCAGTGATCTAAGTAAATGAGTAACTCTTTAGATATTATGTGATGAAAGTAAATGAGTTACTCCGAGACCATAATGAATGCAAATGAATTCCGCACCTTTCCACAGGTGAGAGAGAGAGACTAGAAGAACTAGTGGTGTCCAACATGAGAGAGAATCCGAATCAATGGGAATCTGGAAGAAGAGAGGGAAGGAAAGCCCAAAGCCACGGTCCTTGGAGAAGCTATTAACCAAGAAGTGGCTTTCATCATTTTCTCCCTGCGCTTTTGATAAAATATCCCGGATGTTCCCACTCGGTGCCCCTGGGAGCCTCCGCCCTGAGGGCCACATCCAGGGCTCTGGCCAGGAGGGTGGTGTGTCCTTTCTCTTTGGAGGTTTATCCGGGGGCGGGGTCATTAGCGCAGTGTCCTTGCCCTCCTCAGCTTGGCCTCCCCGCCCACCTGTGCCCTCCTCTTAAGCTCCCTTTCCTCCTCCCACCCTCAGGTGGAGGCCTGCAGTGAAACTGAGAGGGCGGGGAAGGGCTCCCCTGCTACCCTCATCCCCTGCGCGGCGCTCCGCCCACAGGTACCTCCTCCTCTTGGGCAGGCTGCTGTGGTCTGACCTCCCTTCCCTTCTCCTCCTTGCTTTTTCCTTCGGGAAGTTTATTCTCTCTGTTCCCTTCAGTCCACCACTCCTGGCGCCGCCTATCGCCCTACCAACCCTCCACTGTGAAGCGTCCGCAATAATTATTGACACTAGTTTTTTCTGCAATGTTTATGAATCTTTCTTATTTCATTTGGTACTAATTGAGCAACTAATACAGGCCAGCCGTGGTAGCAGGGGTAGCAAATAAGAATGAGAGGGAGAATCTGGCTGTTTTATGCAAATAGAAAGCAGACGGGCATGCTGGTGCTGATCTATAATCCTGTCACTCTGGGAGGCTGAGATAGAAGGATCAGAAGTTCAAACCCAGATTGAACAACTGAGCAAGTTAGCAAGAACCTGACTTAAAATGTGTGTGTGTGTGTGTGTGTGTGTAATAAGAGGCCGAGATGTAGCTCAATGCAGAAGCCCTGGGTTCAGTCCCCAGTAACACAAGACCAAAGCAAGCAAACAAAAACCATAGAAAGGAACAGCTCTACGCATTGTCTGGTTGTCAGACGGCTGTAACGGCGTCTTCCGGACGCTGGAAGGGGTGACCTCACCGCTCTGGCAGGGGCACCCTTTAGAATTATCCTTCAGGTATGTTATGGCTAAAACGTATTCTCAGACTGTTTGCTGGAAACATCACTGCCCTTCCTAACCTTGACATTTTCTTACCTACCTTCATCCCTTCAAAATTCCCTTTTTTCTCAGTACTCCATTTCTACATGTTGACTCATCCTTTGAAGTCTTTTATATTAAACTTGTATTGAGTTAACAAGTTACTTTTCTAAGTAATGAATATGTGTTTTAGCAGAGGCTCCTCCTGACAGACCAATGTCTTAAGCCTCGATGACAACAGCCAAGAGGAATTCTCTCCATAGCTCTAAGAGGGGAGTCCCAGGTAGGCATTATGGCAGGTTAGTAATAGAAACATCTGGGAAGAGGGGTTGGGACACTTGGAAATCGTACACCTTGGTCAGGACATGTAGCTGCAGTGTGAATATTGTTTTCCGACTGGACTTCATGTTCTACTCCTGCAAAGCCCAGATGCTTGCATCTCAGGGATCTTTTGTCCACCCGATTAGATCCCTCTAATTCCAAAATGTGATGGAAGGTTACAGAGTTTCTGAACTGACACTGCATATCTTTTCCTCTCTGTAGTCGCATTAGAGCTTGAGAATTAAAGCTAAGGACAATAAATATCTTAAGTTTGAAATTTGATGGGAAGGGGAAAAAAAAGAATATATCTTTAAAAAAAAGCGAGAGAGAGAGCAAGCAGGTAGAATAATGTCCCCAGGCCAGGAAAGTACCAGTCATTTTCAGATAAATTATACCCTCTTCCTCCTCCATGGGAAAAAAAAAAAATCATACTCAGACTTAACTGTCCCTTTGGCACTTTTGTCAAATGAGTTTTAGTAGCAGGAGCTGCTAAAAATATAAGCCAATTTCTTTCTTCATTTAAATCAAGTGCTTAAAAAAAGCATAGGGCCTAGAACTGGTGCAGGGCTGAGCACTGCCACGGCCTGGGCCGCCTCAGTCCTGGAATGGTCCTCAGTAACAGCCTGGGGTCCTCTCGGAGCTAAGGGAAGTTAGCAACAAGGGTAGTAGTTTACCCCAGAGAGCAGGGGTTGTTTTGAGCCCTGGGACCCAAGTTCCAAAGATGCCCTTGGGGAGGAACTAGCCAGGTCCAGTGTGGGAAGCATTCTGAGAGGTCACTTCTTTACCTGTTCATTCATGCTATCTTCCTTCTTTGCTTCTTTTCTTTTCCTTTCTCCTTTTCTTTCCTTCTTTTTTTTCCTTCCTTCCTCCTTCCTTCCTCCTTCCTTCCTTTCTTTCTTTCTTTCTTTCTTTCTTTCTTTCTTTCTTTCTTCCTTCCTTCCTTCCTTCCTTCCTTCCTTTCTTTCTTCCTTCCTTCCTTTCTCTCTCTCTCTCTCTCTCTCTCTCTCTCTCTCTCTCTCTCTCTCTCTTTCCTAAAGCAATGTTTAAAAGTCCTCATGCATGTGCCTATAGCTGGACTATCATAGGATTTATAGCTATGAATGATACGTGGCCCCTACTCTTGGGTATAGCGGAATCTTTCCTTTCCATCCATGTTCCCATTGTGTGAGTTTATGGTGTTTAGAGAAAGATCTGCCCCATTGGTCCTCCCCATAAAGTGAGAAGTAGTGAAGACTTTCATTGGGCTCAGAGTTGGCTGCCTTAGAAGGAAAGACTAAAAGCCCTTTGAAGCACCAGCAGATATGTTTATAATGGTGAAATTTCAACATTATGACACAGGAGACTCTCCATGTCCTGTGGCGGGGGGCAATTGTTTATTATACCCAAGGATCAGAAAAGTTACATCGAAATCGCATTCATTGGACAAACTTTGTTTCAAATTCTAGAAGTAGAAAAGCTCTCAGAAATTAGTGTATTTTTATAGATGAGGAAATTTTGGAAGTGTTGGGCTGCTGCGTACCATCTGTCGTCCTTTCTCCCTGTCCACGCTGTATACAGAATACACTACTCCAGAGTGGACATGGCTGGTTGTGGTCTTGCTGCTGCTGCCTGTGAGTCAGGCTAGGCTTGCACTGTCTGTCACCCTCTGGTTCTGTGCCTAGAGACTTACGAGGGAGGCCACCTTGAATCAGACCCCTTCTGGATCCTCCGTGATTCAAACCATCCTCCTGAATGAGATCCTGTGAGTTTCAGCATAGTTCGGCTCTCATTTCTAATGAATGGTGAGCAGTGTTCTTAATGTCTCTGTGACTTCCAAAGAACTGCTGCATCTGTCTGCAGCATGGCTTATCCCACACATGGCTTTGCTATGTGGTGATCGTGTTAGTACTGCCTGTGAGTTGGTGTGATATGAAGAGCGGTGCTTAGCCTGGATTTCCGGCCACAGTTCCTAAAGTGAGGATGGGCTGTTCCAGGCTACCCACCATGACGCTGTCTTCCGGTTTCACTTCATAACAGTGGCAGGGAGGGATGCCAGCTGTTTCAAAGTAAGATGAACCCCATCACCTTTGTCCCCTAAATTCAGTACTCCAATCACCTGAGCTACCATCCAGGTGTCAGCACAAGGCAACTCCATAAGTTCCTGGCTACACAGTCCTCCTTCAGCTCATTTAGACTCTTTATTTATGATGTTTTATATTCCACTGCTAAGGTCCCTGCTGTGACCTTCTCTGCAGGCCTAAGTTGTTTTGTCCTTAGCCAACTGCTATCCCGTGCCTTAGCAGAGCTGCAATTTATTTTACATGGTCTTTTGAACAAGCTGCAGATGTTAACAGCAGATTGCATAGGCCTGAGATGAGGTTTGGTTTCTGGATAACAACTGCTGACCCTTCTGTAGCATTTCGTATGAAACTTTACATAAATTGTATCACTTGTCTTCAGAGCAACAGTAGTGTGAGATGTTATCATTAGCCCCATTTTGCAGATGGCGAAACAGAGACAAAGGGAAGTTATACAGATTGTCCAAGGTCACACAGCTATTAAATGGCAGCGGCTGAGATTTGAATCCTGCCAGTGGGGTTTAAGGAACACAGCGTATGGCAACCAGCACGCTAAGTTTGGCAACATGGATTTTATTATTGAATGTAACATCCCAGTTGCTGGCACCTCGGGATTCTTTTACAAGGGAAGATGTCAGTGAAAAGAGCCAGTTGGCCTCTGTCAGCGAGACTGTATTTATAGCTCACACAGACAATTGTGTCTCCTCATTTGAACCCCGAAATCACATCCAAGAACACGGTTTGTCTTGACTTCAGAGATTAGGGCCACTCTCAGTACAAGATCCAGGGAAATAGTGATTGCTTTAACTTCCAAAAGCCTGGTGGGATCAAAAATATTTTTAAGTCGTAGACCTCTTCCTCTGGTAAGACTCCCCACACCCCAGTTATGCCAACACATAATGCACGCTCCCTCTGCGATCTAGTCTGTGAACTTCCCTGGAACCTAAATTAGGGCAGCTGAGCTGACCTGTGTACGTAAGCAGTTGACAGACGCGGCTATTAGAAATAACACTTGGCTGCTTACTTATGGATCTTTCTTATAACTCCCCTTCAGTGAGCTGTTTTCCAAATAAACTCAAGGCTGTAGACTTTGTCTTCATCTATAGTATTTCCCACAAAGGGCTGATTCGTATACTGACCATCCCCAACATGCATTTAATAAATATATAGCAACTTGACCTAGAGAAGCGGTAGTATTTCAGGCAAAGCCACTCTTTTGGGTGAAGTTGTTACATAGTTTTCTTTTTTTTGGGGGGGGTCAGTATCTGCTGTGTTATCGTTTTGTTTTTTTTTGTCTTTTCCTTACTCTGGTGCTTGTCTGCTAAAGTGAACTAAACTTATTTCCAGGGAAGATAAAACATGCATTACTTGTGCTTATATTCTCTCTCTATATGTAAGGCCACAGCAATACATTCTGAGGGTGAAAAATTCAGTAATCTATGTGTCTTGCCTGTACACCAAGTGTGCATGTATTCATTCACAGAATATACTTATCATGTGTCCATCACTTGCCCACCCCGTGCCAGGACCAGGGTACTCTGTGTAGCCTCACAGCCCCTCAGGGGTGTGAGGCCCCCTCATTGGTGAAGCCGATCAAGGTCAGGGAGGCAAAGGACTTTGCTTCAACAAATGTAGGGCTCTGTGTCTTGCTGAGTGCTATGAAAGCTGGCAATACAGCACAAGGAGAGAAAACAAAAGAATTACCTAATGTCGCATTTAGAGTCTAACAAGCATTCTGGTAGAGTAGATCAACACACTAGAGTCACCCTGGGACCTTTGACGCTGATGCTTGGCCCCACCCCTAGAGAACTGTAGTTTGTCTGGGCTGGGGCTTGGGCACACAGAGGATAAAATAAACACAACCCTGATGCCCAGTGGTGCGGGGGGACAGCGGGCAGGGGTGTTGATTGCAAACGCTGGCTGGTGTGTAGACCTGGGTGGTTTGCACCCGGATACCAATCCGTGTGCTCAGCACTCAGCCTAGTGGGGGAGTCCTGCCCTCTTCCAGGGTGGACCTCGCAGATCCCGGGTTGCAATGCGGATTGTAATTCTACCCACCTGTCATGTGAAAGAAATGGATCTCGATGGACCTGCCTGCCTTGCACTTGAGCTCCAGTGTGGAATGTTTCTGCTGAACTTAAATCTCAGACATTTGGACTCTCCGTTCCCCAGTTTACCTCTCACTGGGCTCTGATGAGGTAGAGTTACTGGCAAGGGGTCTGACTCCCTGGGTATGGCCGTCTCATGTACTAAACAAGGGTGTTGAATTAGGAGATTGTCGTCATTTTTTTAAACAATCATGTTCTACCAATTCCAGTCTTGGAAATAAATGTGAAAATAAAAAATAAGACTTTGCCTTTTGATTCTTAAGACTATAGTCAGCCCTAAGTGCTAACAATTCTACCAATAACGATAGCATTTATAAGCACTTGTTATATACCAGGCACTGTTCTAAGAGACTGACATTATCTCATTTAGTCCTGATCATAAAAGAGTGAAATCAATTATCATCATCCCCATCTTACAGATGAAGAAACTGAGAAACAGAGGAGTTGTGACTTGCTAGGCTCACAGAGAAGGGTGATAGCTATGTTGTGACCCAGGCCATCTCATCTACACCAGGGCTCCCCCCCACCCTGCTCTTTAGCATTACTCCTCATTTCACTGCACTGAGCCTCAGTTTCCCCAAAAATAAAATGAGGGTTTGGTCTAAATGATATCTATGTTTTTTCAGCCCTAACGTGTATTGTCTGTATGGGTACTGCCGTTCGTTCATTCGTTTATGTCTTCATTTATTCAGTGGACTTCGGTCAACTTTTCCCTGTAGGGCTCCAAAGACCAGCTGCCCTCACCACTAGCAGCTATGTGACCTTGCTAAATCACTTGAACTCTTTGGCCTCACTGACTTCGTTTCTTCAAACAGGGCTGATAAGAGAGTGGCTCTCGCAGGGTTGTCTCGGGGATAAAGCAGTGAGGTACACATTGCATAAAGTGCCACCCCACCCCTAGCACGGTGCCTGCCAAGTAGTAAGCACTCAATAAATGTTTGTGCCCGATCGTCAGGCCCACACTGGTTGCTAGGGCTGCAGGGATGAGTAAGTCACGGTCCTTGGCGCCACGGCGATCACCACCTAGGCAGGGAGGAGAGGTGGATGCGGATTGTTGGAAGACGATGTGTGCAGAAGCGAGTTCCAAGCCTTTGGGGAATGCAGAGGAGGGAGTGTGTATTTCAGGGGCAGCAAGGAGAGAGGTGACCTGCCTGTCACAGACTCGTGGAAGCCTTTGGACCCTTCGTGTGGAGAGAGGAAGAAGTAAGGCGTCACTCTCTTCCCGGAAGCCCCACCTTCAAGACAGCCAAAGGCTTCGGGGGCAGCCAACACCAAAACATGGGCAGTCCGTGGAGTGGACCCAACATGGCGTCCTTGGTGCCAACACCCAGAAAGGCCTGAGATTACCCCAGACAGGCAGGCAGCAGATAAAGAGAGAGGCCGCCATGAAAGGGTGGGCTGTGATCAGCAAGCTTGAAAGCACTGAAGTGGGTAGATCCCTGATCCACGCAACCGGCCCTGCCCACAGCAGGGCAGAACCAATCTGGCTGAGGTCCTGGGCCCTGCAGCTGGGATAGGTAATGGGTGACATCTGGCAGAGGTGTGTCTGGCACTGGGCAGCCTTGCCTCCTGATGATAGTCCCTTCCAGGGAAGCTACAGCCGTGAAGCAGCAGATCCAGAAGCTCTTCAAAGATCCACGGATGCTCCCCAGATTCCTGCAGGGCAGGACCTAGGAATCTGCTCCTTAGTGAGCAGCACTGATACAGTAGTGTGTGTCTTGCTCTGAGAGACACCTCGGGAGAGGGAAGCTGAGCTGATATGTGAGCTGGAATCTCCAGATTTGCGGTTTTCATGGTTTAGGGGAAATCTGTGTTTTTGTCCTCAGTTTCCTGTAAGACCCACAGACCTGCTACCTCCACCCCCACCCTCGGTCTTCATTCTGAGTATGAAAGCTGCAGACCAAGAGGGTAACATTTAGCTTGAAAATAATTGTGGAAACATCTTACAAGAAAATGAACACACCACTCTTGGCCTCCAATCTTAAACTCCTTTTGCACACTGCTTGCCTCCTCCTCCCACATACGACATAAGTAATCAAGGGTCTATCTGCTTCTTTTAAGACTTCTTGGCACTTGAAGAGGTGGGGTGGGGTTCTCTCTTCCCTTCTCCTGTCAAACCCTGGAAAGCAAGCTCCCAGTACTGTCCAGTTTTTTGAAACTTCAGGGACCTGGCATAGAGCTTTGATCGTCAGTGTTTATCTCTGGATTTGAAAAAAAACAGGCAACTTTCAAAAACACATGCTCCAACCTGCGCTGAGTAAGAGAAGCCCTGTAAATTCTCTGATCTGCCCTCAGACCTACAGTGTCACTTGTCACCTTGTTCCAGACAGCCAGCTTCCCAAAGGCCCAGGGAACAGCCAGCCGTGCACACACACACACACACACACACACACACACACACACACTTCTCTTGGGCTGCAGGAGGCAGGGGTTGTGTGATGCAGTCTCCTCCCCACGTCTCCCTGGGGCGTTTGCAGGGGCTGAGTGAGTCTGGATCCCAGTAGCAGGCAGGTGTCTCCAGCATCCCTTCTCCCCAGTGGCTTTGCCTAAGGGAGCCCCTCCAGGGGTCTGAATGCAGGGTCCTTATGCAGGACAGAGGAGCAGACCACCAACTGCGCCCATGCACGGAGAGCTTTTTGTGCATGTACATCTAGGTTTGAGTTCATCCCCTGGATCAAAGTTCCAAGACTCGAAGAAGCCCCAAGTGGAGCTCAACTACCCGTGCAGCTGGAGGTCAGAGGGGACAGGAAGGGCTTGCACAGAGCCCGCTCTACTCCCCAGCCCAGCCCCAGTCTCCGAAGGCACCAACAGGAGCAGCGGAGAAGCGGAGGAAATCTCTCCAGGGAAATCTCACAAGCCTGTAAGAAACTTGACCTTATTTGCATTTTCTGATTGAGCCACAGAAAGGTTTCAGCTCTCTCCCTTCCCTTTCCAAAGATCAGTCCAGGAAAGAAGAGCGGCAAAGGTCCCTGGTGCTTGTGGGAGTCGTGTGTCGTGACCAAGTGTGGACTTGGGTTTCTCTCCAAATGCTCCTAGGCCTTCTCTGATTCCACCATGGATGTGTGTCTGAGTTGTGTGATTTGAAGATCTTTCTTCCTTTTTCCACGTCACGGTTTAATGAAAAGTTCACCGGCACCAGAAAACACTCCTGAATGGTTTATTAGTTGACGGGATCTTTGCCCTCCTTCTGGTTGGAGTGGAATTGCTCCCAAGGACTGCAGTTCCAGGAATAGCGTAAATCAAAGACTGGGCTGTTGCTCACTCCGCTCGAGAGTCTTGTTTTTAATCTCATGCCCCAAGGGGAGGGGGAATTAGATATAAAAAAAACAGAGAGTGAGGCCAAGTTGTTTTGATGTCACAAGGCCCCTGCTGGAAGCTGTTCATCAGCATCACGGAGCTTTCAAGAAGGGCCCAGGGTGGCACAGAGGTTGCTCCTTTGCTCTGTCCCTTGGCCTTCCTTGTGCTGGGTTTGCGGAGACCGTGAGCACAGTTCTGTCTGCCTGGCCCAGACCGGGGTGGAAAATATTGCTGTGACAAGGACTTAGCAACGTTCCTGCTGGGGCTGTGCACACAGAAGGGCTCTGAGACATGTGCCCAGTCACAGGCAAGACAAGCCAAGAGCCACGGAAAGTCGGTTCCGTTCATTTCCCCCCGGAGGAAAGGAAGCAGGAACGTTTTTTCCATGTAGAAGCAAGAAGCTACTCTGCAAAGAGCACGACTTAACACCTCACTGGATGCTCAGTTCCTTTTTCTTCTCAGGGCCCCAGAGTCCCAGAGGAAGGACATCCCACCCTTCCAAAAGGGGAAGGCAGGATCCAAACACATTTAGACTCTACACTGGGCTTTGCCACTTGAGTGTGTGACCTTAAGCCAAGTACCCATCTCTCTGAGCTGCTGTGTCTTCCTGTGAAATGTGGCTTGAATTCGTAGAGTTAGTATAAGGAACAAAGGAGGTCATGTGTGTAAAAATCCTAATAGTAAGAAAAGAAATCCTAATAGTTTTCTCCTTCTGGCCCCAGTTCTCTTATATGGAAAATTCCCAGCAAATCCCACTTCAGGATGGTTTTATTTTCAGCATCTTAACATATTAGAGTCCTTGTCCCTGACTGCACTGCCAAGCTCCCCTCTTAATGTCCCTCCTTCTTTCTCACTTTGCCTTGTTCCTAGTCCCTTTTGCCCAAAGGATTTCTCTCCTCTCGAGCATCTATTTCTTCCTTTTCTCCTTCATCCTGTTTTACTCACCTGGGCTGGGTGCAGGGGAAGGGAAGAAAGGATTAGCATTAAAGTCAGGACACAGAATATACAAGAATGGAATGCAAGAGGGGAAAGGAAGAAATTACATTCTCTAATTCGTTCAGCAGTATTAAGTACCTACTGTATGCAGATCCAGTGCACGGAACTGGCTCATGTTCGCCCCTGTGGACAGAGACACACGACAAACCTGGCAGGAAGCAGGCAAGTTCAGTTTTCTCTGCCAAGCGCTTTGATGCAGGGAGCGTGCACAGGTGTGGTGGGTGCACCCGGGACGGGCCTCCACCCAACCTGGGAAGGAGACAGCAGCTACCTGGATCAGACTAGGAAGAAAGGCTGTTGGGCCGGAACAGGGGTTGCAAAGGCCCTGGGGAGAGGTGGATTTGGTGTATTTGAAGAAATAAAAGATCCAGATGAAGACAAGAGGAATAAGATCTGGGGATCAATTGCACAGGGTGGTGATATTAGTTAATAATAATGTACAGCTGTCCCCCTTTCCCACACTTTTATCTTCCATGCACTCAGTTACTCATGGCCCACCAAGGCCCCAAAACATTAGGGGTGGGGGGAGAAGAGGGAGGAGGAAGAGGAGGAGGAGGAGAGGAACAAGAAGAGAAAGAGGGAGGAGGAGGAGGAGAGGAGAGGGACGGGGGAAGGAAGGAAGGAATTAATTCATGCATTTTAAATTGCCTGCCCTTCTGCTGGTCTGCAATGCTATTTTATTCTAGCCTGCTGGGGACGTGATTCAGCCCTTCATCCGTGTGTCCACTTGTATATGTGACCCGCCATGCACTGTTTCTGAGTTAGTGGCTGTCTCAGTTATTAGATCAACGACTGTGGTATCACACTGCTTGTGTTCAAGTACCCCTTATTTTGTTTAAGTAAAAATTTTAAAATTTGCAGCAGTAATGATACAGGCAAGTCATATATGCAGAAGGAACCCACGAAGAGCTTCCTTGAGGTGGATGTTCTCAGTAAGGAAAGAAACAGCATCATCCGCTGAGATGGCTAAGATCTAAAAAAGGAACAAATCTTTTTCTTTTTTTTTTTTTTTTTGTCCTTCAGCGCTGGGGTTTGAACCCAGGGTCTTGTACATGCTAGGCAAAAACTTTACCCAAGGCCAGAATAAATCTTCTGTCCATGAAATTGTGAAGCAGGAAAACAAAATTTGGGCTGTTGTACCTCAGACTGCAGGGTTACAGTTGTAGCACTGGAGAAGTACTCAGTTAAGATGAAAAGAAACTTTGCATTTGCACATATGTGTATAGGAAAAAACATAGTGTCGTAAAAGGTTTCGGGCATCCCCTGTGTGTTTTGGAATGTATCTCCCCAGATAAAGGTGGATTGAGGCATTGTATATTTCAAAATAGCCAAAAGACTAAACCTGAAATATTCTCGCTGCAAAGAAATGATAAGCATGTGCAATCATGGCTCATTTCACCATGTAAACATGTATCCTAACATCACATCGTACCCCATAAAGATGCACAATGATTATTTGCCAATGAGAAATAATTTTTAAAAGATCAGGGTGGAGAAACAGTAGCAGGGAGAGCGTGACTGGATGTGTGCTGGGAGGTTGGTGTCCGGGGGAGGATGTAACCTGAACTCCGAGAGCCGGAGGAAGCGAGGCATGAAGGGGAGGTGCCGGTGGTCATGCCCGTGGCACGGGCACCTTGCTCTGCGGCTGGGGGCCTGAAGGGTCTGCTCGTCTTCCCTGTGTGCCTGTCTGTTCACATTCATAAGTTTGGTCCGTCGTCTTGCCGGCTCCTAGACTTCAAACACAAGCCTCAGTGCTTTCAGTGGTCTGGCGAATGGAGATCAAAAGAGGTCTCCCTCGGCCAGAGCTGTTTTACGGACTCTACCGAGAGTCCAAACGGACTCGTTTTGAAATGTAAGACAAACCTTAATCACCAAGCAGCGCTCCCTTGTTTTACCAGGGAGAGACATTTATAGGTATTAAACTAGCTCCAGAAGGCCTCTAATACAGTTCCTTAAATGCAATAATAATACAGAATTATTAGGGGAAACTATTATTATTATTCCAAGTAATAACATAATTCTGTGCCCGTGGAGGACATCCAAAGTGCTGAGAGAAGTGTGCATTGGTTAATTAAGCCTCGCTGCTCCTCCCCGAGTTGGCCAAAGTATCATTAAACTCCTTTTTATAGAGGAGTAAACTGAAACATTGTGGGTTTGTTGAATTTCTTAAGGTCGAAACATGGGAAGAGAAACTGGAGGTTTGATCTTATCACCCCTTCGTATCTCATGTGTCCTGCTTGTGAACATGGATTCAGATTCACCCAGAGCCTTAGCAAAGAGTAAATCCGCGTAGAGGGAGACCTCAGAGACCCAGGTCCTTGCTTCCCTGCTGCAGGGTCCAGTGCAGAAGAGAGGTCAAGCGCCAGAAATGATCCTGACAACTCCCCCTGGCTCCTGCACACTCACACCAGCGTTTATGCGCAGAGTGAAGCTGGTTCGTGGTGATACCGAAGGCAGCCCTTTTTTGAGAAAGTCACGGCATGCGTGGCAAGTGGCAGACGAAGCCAAGCAGGGCGGGGCATGGCTGGACACAGAGTCACTGTCGTCGGGCTCCCGATTCTGCTGTAGGAGTATAACGTCCAGACTTCTAACGCATCTGCTGATACAGCCATCTCCCTTCCGCTCATCTTCTTCACCTCTGGTGTATGCTTCCAAAATTCCAGGATTGAAGCTTGGGAAAGATGCTTATGGGACGGCATTGAGTATCTCAGGAAGCTATGTCCTCCCTTCCAGATCATTTGTTTATTTTTTCGTTGCATGAAACTTTAACACATTTTAGGAATAGCACTGGATGCTGGGGATAAAGAGCAGAATAAGGCTTGATACTTACCATCAGGAAGCTCTAGCCCGTAGGAGAGTGGTAGCATCTATACTCTTCACCCCATCCACCAACCAAAATCTGAATCGTCAGCGTGCGATCTGCGCCCCAGGAGAGGAGAGTCACATAGGACACCGTGGAGAAGGCGGGCTGCCTAATTCTACCTGGGGAGTTGAGGAAGGCTTTGGGGAGGCGGGAATGGGATGTTATTGTCTAGATTAGAAAGAGAAAATTATTGGGCTGTGAACTAAGAGAAAAAGTCCTTTTGAGCCAAAGGAGCAGTCTGCCTGATGCTGTACAAAGTTTGGGGACCATTTAAAAACGTGGGTCTTCATTGCACAAAATTATCCCTTTGGATGGGGAGAAGAATGTTTGGTTTTTAATCATTTATTTTCTCATAATTTTTATAGATTATGTTATAAAATAGACTGTGCCCCTTTATCCAAATAGCTTTATGTTGTTGAAGTTCTCAGACCTTATGTTCCCCCGCCGTGCAGAACTCGATGGTACCAGTATTTACCTAAGAGGCATAAAGGAAAAATCAAAGTTAGTTTCCGTTGTGAAAACCTAAACCAGTGACAGTAAACCTTTTCGAGACCAAGCGCCCAAACTGCAACCCAAAACCCACTTATTTATCACAACATGCCAACACTGCAGTTAAACCTGAATAATGAAGTATTAGTTTAGAAAAAACAACTCATACATGAACATCTTTTGTCTTAAAAGAAAAACACAATGACACATGTGCCATAGGTTTGCCACCACTGACCTAGACCCACGGGTCACATCTGCCACCAGCTCCCCGAGTGATCCCGCGGGTGATGCTTTTCTCTCTGAGCCTTCATTGCTCTCACATGTGAAATTAAGATGATTATGATATTTATCAAGTTTACTTCAATGGTAAGACAAGAAAGGTAAAAGTACGTTGTAAACTGTAATGTATTATGTAAAATATTATTTTTAGATCTGGCTTAATAAATGATTGCAATGAAGATACAATATTCTAGAGTAGTTTCTATGCCCTTTACCCTGGTCAATTAGAGTCTGTACGGTGAGCCACAAGGCATGCTGGGATTTCAACGGCAGGCTGGGTGGAAGATGGGCAGAAGCTACATTGGAATTAGGCTCATTTTGAAAACTATACTTCAGTCAGCATATTCTAGACGCCACTCAGCACTGGGATGGAGCTCCTACCACACTGCTTGTCTAGATTCTTACTGCCTTGAAGACAGGGAGGGAACAAAGATTTCAAATCTTCGCTGCCTATGAATTCCACAGGTCTTCGGTAGACAGAGCTCACAGTGTGCAAGCCTGGGTGCTCTGTACTCTGTGTGGCAGAAAGGAGTTCCCTGAAAACTCACCTTTTCAGTATTAAAATGGTACGTGTTCAAAGAAAGCAGCTTTCATGAAGACCCTGAGGTAGAAAGTGGTTCGCTGCCTAAGAGACAGTAAGTGAAATTCAGATACTTCGGTGTGTGGCTGGTCTTACGCATTGCTTGCTGTGGATTAAATGGTCAAACCGTGATATTAAAAAAATGGAGATCATAAATTCACCGGACAGTACCAGGTCTACACATATGTACTAGGTAGAAAAGAGAGTTGAGATATGGGCAAAAAAAATGACATAAAGATATTGTCAGTTTTGGGGTGGATCAAAATACCTTTTCAGACAATGTTTTTGATATTGCTGGTCTAAAGTATATTTGACTATTTTACTGTGGTAAGTATACATTGAAAGAGCTTAAGCAGAATGGTCGAGATAGCACATTAAATACTCCCATGTAATCCTAGTCTCTCCTCAAAACCCACTAAAATTATTTGTAAGGAGTCTTTTTATTGATAACCCACAAAGGCAAAATAGAACAGTAAAGAATATGCTTGCAACAGTATTTTTGAAGTTGTTAAGTGATAGACTAGAGGCCACTGGCTTATCAGATGTGGGGAGGCTGAATGTCAAGCCAGCAAGTAGGAAAACCTAAAATGTCAGAACGCACTGTCACGAAGAGAATTGGTGCTTCCAATTACCTCTGCAAATGGAGTAGATGGGCTGAAATTAGACAGTCGATTAAAGTCCCTTTCCATAGCAGTTTTATCTCCTGTGAGCTGGAGAATTACTCTCTGAATGGTGTGAAATGGCATCCCTGGATTTGGGGCAGGAGACCCCCTGCTTTCTTCCTTGGACTTATCTCCAGCACCACTGCAGCCACATGTGTACCTCTGGACAGGGACTAGAATCTCCCCTGTGGTATCTAACGGTCAAGAAGACTAAAAGACTAAAGAAATTGGCAATGGAGCTCCCCAAGGAGGCAGCCCAATCAGTTATTCCAACAGCAACTGAGTCCTGTCCTGTGTTTAGAAACCATATTCAGCTTTTTAATGGCCCGCTCTTAAATATGAGCAGATGACTAAGAAGTCCAGGTCCTTGAAAAAAGCATCTAATGTGAATTACAGAGACTGTTTCTAAAGTAGCAAATTGAAGGAAATAGAACTCTGAACTCAAGAAAACTTTGAGGGGACTGAGAGTACCCCTATCTTTAATAAACACAGGAAGATGGTGGAGATGATTATATTTCTGGAAAAAGAAATGTTCTTGTAAAAGGAATATTCAAAAATGATAGTGAGTTGTAATGAATTAAAATTCTAGAAATAGAAGTGAAAAATGAGCAAGAAGAGGTAGGGAACAGAAAGGATAAAATAATATAGGAACAATTTCAGGAAAATTTCCCCAAGCTGAAGTTTACCACTGAATTTCTCAGACACCCAGTATAAGGGATGAAACTAGATCCACACGAGGACCTTAATCTGTACTAAGGGTCATGAAATTTCAGAACACCAAAGACAAGAATCAGACCCTAAGTTTCCAAAGAGAAAGAATGAGCTTCCTATGAAGGATGACCAGTCAGACTGGAATTCAGACATCTCAATAGCAACATTGGCAACCAGGAAGCCATGCAGTGTGGTTCTCCAAGTTCTATAGAAAAATGATTTGCAGTATCAAATTCTCTATCTAACTATCACTATCAATTGCACACAAGGTTAGAATGAAGACATTTTCAAATAGATGAGGTCACACACCACTCTCAGAAGACTATAGAAGGATGCGCCATTGAAAGTGAGGGCATAAACCAGTGATGGCGAACATTTTAGAGCTTTCAGTGATACAAACAGTCCACCATGGCACACATGGCATAGTTTCACCACCACTGACACAAATCAAGAAAGAGATGAGGCTCTAAGCAATGAAGAAGCCAACAAAACAGAGAATCAAGAGAATCCCAGGATCATGGTACTGAAAAATCCCAAGACAGTCATGAGGCAGCCCAGAGTGGGATAGGTCGGAAGCCTCCTAGAGAAACTGCTTCAGGAAGATGAATTTGATGAAATGCCTGACAGGACAGAATGCATCGAGACTTTTACAACCTGGGGAGAGTTTGGGGTTGAATAATTGATAAGTAGATGGAAAATGAAGCAAGCAAAATGGTAAATTATTAAGTCCAAGAAAAACACAGTACTGTACAGAAAAGGAATATGCTACATTGTGTGTACTATGAGCCAGCAGTGAAATGCATTTACAGTTTCATTCAATCAGGAGCAACCAGACTGTATATCCAACCAAAACTGATTGAACCACATTGATAGGACGAGGGGCAGGAAATGCGCATGTGTGTGCTAGGGGTGGGAGTATTTCAGAGAAAGCAAAAACCTTGTCCTCCAATCGTAGAAGGTCAATAGATAAAGCCTAAGACAGAAAAGTCAAGAAGTAGTTACATAAGCCTGTTATTTAGAGATACGGAGGTAAATATCAAAAGAGTCAGCAGAAAGAGTTGAGAGAGAAATGCGGAGAGTCTGTGGGATTCTCCACCTAGCTTTGTGAAATTCTCTTTTCAAATAATGTGCAGATCTTTTTTTTTTTTTTACAAAGTGAATCTTAAAAAAAAAAACAGATGTGGGATTAACTCTACACATCTCCACGGATTGTTACAGCCCAGGCCACTGTTAACATTCAGTTTAGCAGTCCAAATGTGACATCAGCTCAATCACTCTAAGGAGGCACAGAATTATTTATAGAATTCAGGGCTGATGAACCTTTTTCAAGGCAGGAACCTCACTGTAGAAAAGTTAGGGGATGTGTCCATAGTTCCTGAGCTCAGTGCAAGCAGAATCAAAACTGGAAAGCAGGCGCAGCTTTAATATTCTTCCTTTACACCCCAAGCTTCCATTTGGCCTGCAAAATGAGCTCTGAATGGTCACAGTCATGGAAGGGGCCCATGGTGTGCCAGAAGGAAGCCCTGTCTAGCTCCAGCTCTGCTCCTAACCTGCTGGTCCTTTAACCTCATGGGCATGTTACTTGTTTTCCATCTCTGAAGTGAGAATAAGAACATCCACACTGACTGCTCCCTAGTATTGTGGGGGAAAGCGTACTGCACAGCCGTCCAGGCCACAGCCACCACGACTTGTCATTATTCTCATCAGCCCTGCAACTCCCTGAGAGCAGCGACAGTAAAGACCACCTCAGAGTTCCTGTTAGTGGCACCGATGACAAGTCCTGTGTCATACTGAAAGAGTGGCCCTCCGGAAGATGTGCAAGAGACTTGTTAACGGCTCAGTACGGGTTACCATCCCCTGCACCCAGAGGTGGCTGATGGTCAGATTGGGCACATGGTGAGGGCTTCTGCTCAGCTCATCGGCAGTCAGGCACCAAGTGCGTCCTTTTCTTTCTCCCTGCAGATTTTTTTTTTTTAAATCTTGCTGTTTTCCCTCTTACCAAGAAATCAAAAGCAGAAGAGTCAGACTTCTGACAGTTCTGGCTTCCCTGGTGAAAGGAAAATTTCAAAGCAGCACGTCCCAGCCTAAAATGCTTGTCACATTTAGTGAAATCTGCTGGAGCACTGAAGGGATGCTTCACATGAATTCCTCAGCACCCCATCCTGCTCTGCACCCCTCCACCCTCCAGGGGCCATGGAGGCTGGAAGAGAGAGAGGTTGATGCTCCAGAGGAAGTGTTCCTGGAATCTGAAATGCAAACCTCTTCCACTCCCATTGACAATCTGGTATTGAGCAGTGAGTGGAGGGAAAGAGACTAAAAACCATATTACAAAAACATAATCGAGGCTCTGGATGGCGCCCATTCATATCCTCAGCTGGCAGAATTGGAAACCGAGGCCACAATACAGGATTTGTTCATCTGGCCACTGGAAAAATCAGGACTGGAATCCAGTGCTCTTGGACATCCTTGTTCAAAGTGTTCTGCTCTAGAATGTTCACCAATGTGCAAGGAAGGCAGCCCTTTATTAATATAGTCCTATATTAATAAAACAATATCCTATCAGCCAATATGGGTTGAGTGCTAACCGGTAGCTAAGTGCTTTACATAACGACTTAGAGATGGGTTCTAATAATTACTCTAGACAACAGAAAACTGGATCAGAGAGAGTAACTTCTCTAAGACTGAGAACCCAGAAGTAGCAGGCTCCGAAGCTGTCCCTCTGACTCCTGACTCAGCCTTGTGCACTGACCGTCTCCCTGCATTTCCCAAGCCCAGGTATTGGAGCTGTCGTCCCTTTCTCTCTCCCTTTTTCTGCTACTGTGTCGAAAAGGCCCAGCCTGGTTGGATTGATGTTTATGGTTTAAATGACAGCGTTTTGTTTGGGCTGTTGTCAGAGTGACTGGGTCTGGTGAAGTCACTCTCTGGCAGGTGTTTTGGTCAGAGGAGAGAGGCGTCATGGTGGCTGCTGAGTGTGCAGCGTGGGTGTGGGGCAGGCTGAGAGGAGCTTGGGGTGACTGGGGCTGCATGTTGGGAAGTAACTGATGGGAACAGTGATTCGTTATCCTGAATCCAGACGACCTCACCGATTTCATGCCCTGAACGCAACTGGTGCTTTAAAACCCGTGGCCGAGAAGTCGTTTTCCCTTGATATACTTGGGCGATGTGGAAATCATTTTTAAAGCTACACCTTAAAAGAGGCCCACGACTGTATTTTACAATGAACAAATCTGGATTTTAAGTTTTTGGTTTCTTCTGTTGAAAGAGAAAGCTTCTTTTAATTTAAGAGCCAAGATCCTAGGCTTATAAAGAGATATTAACTGAGAAAGGATCTCTGAATTTACAATTCAGATTTGTAAACCCTGGCTCAAATACAGGGAGACTCATTTTTTGTATGTGGCTCCTGGAATCAGTCACTTAATCTCATCCATATTCAATTTTCTAGTCACACCCTTCGTTTGTAGAAAGTCAAAAATATTTGGAGTTCCTCTTGGCTACCATTGATCTTAATCTGATGGGGCTTACGCAGTCATACTTAGTTGGCCATAATTTACTGAGTTCAGCACTGTGGACCCAGAACTGCCTAGAATCAGAAGTCCCCGAGTTCAGATACCGGATTCTGCCATTCCCTGCTTAATCTTGGGCAGGTTACCTCTCTTAGCCTCGACTTGCCCGTTTGTCTCAGTGGAGAGGACTCGTGTGGGCCCCCAGAGGTTGTATGGAGCATGATCTGAGATAGTGCTCCACTGAGAAAAATCCCAGCGTAATAGCTAACAGCAAGCAAACACTTGTTGACAGTTAATGTCTATGGAGAATATGTTGTCTATTCTACACATATGTGGGAGAGAAAGACAGGAGAAAAAAAACAGTAGAGGTAGAAGAGAAGATCAAATGCAGATTTCCCCTTTGGATGTGTAAGTGCCAGTTCTCCGTACCGTGGTTAGATACACACGGTTGTCCCTGTTCCAGCTATTTTAGGGTAACCGGAAAAATTAGTTATAGTCGCCAGAGTTGTGGGTAGTAATAAATAACTGACTGTGCTAATAAGCTACTACTTCCTCTTGCATTTGAGTCAAACATGTTGGAGACTCCTGGACAGCTTTTGTTTTATTACTGGGGAAACCGAGGCCCAGAAAGATAATGTGACCTGATCGGATGACATGCAATTAGCAGAAAGGTAGCCCTGCAGCTCAGCACGACCTCAGCAACTTCCTGTCCCCTCTGAGGTGCTGCCTTGTGGGTGCTGCCCTCCCATGTCCCCCTGCTGTCCAGGTCCTCTTCTGCCTGATGTGTGTCCCACACTAGCTTGCATCACAGGACAGTGACACTGAGGGGCAGAAGAGTGGACAGTCGCTGGGTCCCTGCTTTCTTTCCCCCGCTGCCTCCTACCTCCTCCAAGAGTGAAGAGTTGTGCACGTCCTTCTAGGCCCTGGGTGTGCCTCGTCAGTCCCACCTTGCTGCTGCTTGGATGTGCAGATGACAGGGGACAATATCAACCACCTGGAGTACTAATTTGAGGCATAAATTAATGCACACCTGACCAGGTGACATTATCCAAATGATAAATTGCTACAGGCACAGGCCATTGTGTTCCTAAGGGTGATTTATGGACCCGGTTTGGAAATGAACAGAGAAAGAAATATTTAAATGTAGCCATTTAAAACCCAAGCTGTTAGGTGTAGTTAGGGCTGTCTTTAAAAAATTGAGGTGTCTTCCTTTTGTTGGAATTGTCCCTACTAAAACAGAGCATGGCAAGTTTTTTAGAGAAAAATAAAATGGGGGAAGTATTTAGGTTTTAAATAGGACATGAAGGTTTTCTCCTTCCTCTTTTATATTTTCTAGAACATGGAACCCAAAATGAAACCTCCAGGAACCTGTACACACTTTCTTTACTTAAGGCTTTTCTCAGCACCTCGTCTTTTGAGGCTAAGCCGAAAATGAAAACCTTAATTGATTTCCTGCCTTATTGAATCTGGGCAAAGGTTTTCATCTCTGTAGACACAGAACTATCTGAAAAAGACAAAGATGATTTGTCAACAAGAGTTGAATATCATTTCAAAAATAAAGTGGAATGAAATAGGCCACAAAGCACATAACGTGCACATACGCACATGCATACACATCACATATATGTATATACAACATACATGCACATATATACATACCATCTGTATATATGCACAACACATACATACTACACAGACACAGAGCATATACATGCACATGTAACACATATACAGACTTATTACCCTCTACACATAAAACACAGCTACACACATCACATATAGTCACATATACTGCATATGTGAACACACACCACTTACATGCACACACAACATTTACACAGTATACACACATACACAGTAGCACATATACACACTGTCTCTTCACACATACCCATATCCTTACAATACTGATAAAATACTGATAGCCACTGATGTCTTGGTGCCTACCGTGGACTGTGTCCCCCATCACTTGATCTGCGTATCAACCCTTGACGTAGGAATTGCCGTCCATATAGCCAGGTGCAGAAATTGGCCAGAAGGACAAGAGAGGGCCCAGATCACTGTCCTTTGCAGGTGCGGTGCAGAATCAGCCCTGTCCTGTCTCCAGTCCTCTCGCCAGCGCCCCCTCCAGTACCACGACCCCAGGACGTGGCCAAGCCACTTTGGGATCCGGTGCCAGAGCAGCCCTCATCTGGCACCGAGAGCTGGATCCAGCCCACACTTCTTTCCTGGCCTTCATTTCTACCTCGGTAATGTCACTGCTTCATCCCCCACCAGCCATGTGGTGGAGATGTCAAGTAAGCAGCAGAGAGTATCATGGACACGGCACAACACACCCTCTCCACATCCTCCCTTCACATCACAAGGAATCACCCACAGTGTGCCTGTGTGTATTCTGTCAGAGACTCCTGGACACCAAAAAGCCCACGAGCGACCACGAAGGCCCTGGGAAAGGGGCTCTTTCTCGCTGGGTCTCCTCCGGCACCCTACACAGTGATGGCCTCTTCCGGGCTGGCAGCAGCTGCACGGGGCTTTTGAGGCCGGCATGCTTCATGTCTTTATAACATTATGCATTAAACTCATCTGTAAAATGAGGAGACATTCCAAATAGCCCTTATGCTTTTCATTTTTTTCTTTTTGGCAGAGGGATGCAGAGCAATTTTCCAGAATGTCTGAAATAGGAAAAAACAGTCACTCTCAAGACGGCTGTTTTCTGGCCCTGGCCTCTGGGTCATATTCACATTCAGCAGCATCTAAGTCTGTGGTTCTTTAAATGGGCTTTTTAAAAAAACGATTGCTAAAACAAATGAAGGCAGCATTCATTCCTTATCTAATATTCTCGCCTTGGAGCCCTGTGGGCAGGGAAGGCTCGGAATCCCGGAAGAAGGCTGTAGGGACTCCGGGGACTTGGAAGGAGGAGGAGGACTCCCGGTTCCTGATAGACCAACCCTCCCAGGCCTGCGGGGTTCTTACTCTGTCCCCTGCCCCGGGGTGCATGCTTCAGTGGGGTCTGTCCCCAAGCCAAGGCAAGAGTGTGCATCCCGCTTTGTGGTCTGCCCTTGGCAATAACTCTTTACTCTTCATACAAAGTGTGATCAAAATATGTGGTAAATGTTTAAATTCCAAAAGATTTATCATCATAAAAGATGCATTGCCATTAATCCACATCAAAATCCTCCCCCTCACTTGGAATAAATTTATTTCATCTTTTTTGCCACTTTCTGAAGCAGTTCTCAAAGTCGTCTTTTGTAAGGTTTGACCAAAAATATAAGTACCGTCCAACAGAAAGGCAGGCTCATAAAAAATTACGGTGTGTCTCTATTCACCTTACTGCTGGATCTGGCACCATGTGACTTCTGGCTTTTCCGCAGGGTCAAAGTGACCATGAAAAGTAAACAGGCTGAATCCATTCAGGATGTAGACAGCCACATAACTAAAGACACTCACAAAAAAGGACTTCCGGAACTGCTTCAGAAAGACCCAAGAATGATGAGATAAGTGTGTTCGAAGTGAGAGGGAGTATGTTGAGGGAGATTAATGTCAATAATTTTGTAAATTTAAACATTCACTGTATTTTTCGATCATATCTTACATATGATGTCCACAGCTTTAAGGCCCCTTCATGTCCAGATTTTCTATGGGCCCCTTAAATAGGTAATCAGCCATCATCTACTACATGCCACATACTCTAGCAGTGGCTGGGAATGCAGATTCCTGTGGTGTCTGCCCTTGCGAAGGTCACAGAGTGCTTGGGGTGTGGTGACCACAGGACCATAGTGATAAGTGCAGCCCAACAGAGCAAGTGCCGGCGTTGGGAAAGGAATCAGGGGCCGAAGGACCCGCACACCCAAAGAGGCAGGTGGGAGGAGAGGCATGTGAACTGGGAGCTGGAGGATGAATAGGAGTGCGAGGGATGTGTGGGGAGGTCGCCCTGTCCGGTAGAGAGGTGTGTTCTTTACTGTCTGTAGCAAGGAAAATGAGAGTCAGAGAAAGTCATCCACTCCCTGGCGTTGGCAGGAGTTGTGGTTCATGACTGCTCTCTGCAAGCCTCGCCCCCTTCCTCACACAGCCCCATCTCGGCCTTGAAGATGGTTCTCCTTTTAACATCAAAAGGAATAAGAAAAGATGTGAAATCTTCACCTCTTGCTTGTGGGTTTTATAAAGTTGATACTTTCCACCAGAGCTGAGTCAGAGACGCGATTACCAAAGAGAAACTGTGTTTTAAATTAATCTTCCTGGCATTACTGCTCGTCACCGAATCCCGAGACTTCTCCCCGTATTGTTCAGAAGTTCCATCTGCCGGGGCAGAGAGGGGCTGGAGATGCTTGAGTCTAACAGCGGGCCTCGTCATTCCTCCTCCGTTTATTTAACAAATATTTGCAGTACACCTATTATCAGCGGTGTGCCTGTGAATGCTGAGCGCCGTCTCTACAGGGGAAAGAAAGGAAACGCTTTGCTTTGTTGCGTTTGCTAGTAGCTGTGGTGTAAACAGTCCCGTGCTGGCCTGCTTGGGGCGACCGGTGGCAAGTTGCTAGAAGCCGAGTCACAGAGGAGGCACGAGAATAGGAACAAGAGTTCCCAGTCACTAGGCAGGCTCAGAAGAGGCAATATTTTCCATCTGATCCCAAACAATATTTGCCTTATTGTTTTGAGCAGAAAACCAGAGATAGAAAGCAGCCCTGAGAGACAGAGACAGAAACCTCACACGCGAGACAGAGAGACATCTGCTAATGCACATCTTAATAAATTCTAAACTGAGCTCTTTGTTTCTGCTGCACCCCTCACTCTTATCTTTCTCTCTGCTGTTGTGATCTCCCACACAGGGGTGTTTCAAAGAACATCCGATGGCAGGGGAAATGAGAAAAGGAAGAAGAAATGCTCACTGCTTCTCAACCTGTCAGAGATAAAACATACTGATCTACTTCAGTCTTAGCAGTGGGGTCTGACTAGCATACGCACTTGTTTACCATAGCAGCTCGCCCATCTCCTCTACACTTTTGGACCAAGGCAGAACGTAAATAAATATGACTCCAGGGGCAGGGCACCTCTAGTGTTTGGAATGTCTGTGTGTCAGTATGTAACTCCTACAATAAGGAAACAGCAGACTAGTGCTTGGGATGCAGACTCCTTAGTGTGGTGCTTTGGGCTGACTATAAAACAGAAAGTCCTTGGGGTTGGGCATTTAGTCAAGTGGTAGAGTACTTGCCTAGCAAGCACAGGTCCTGAGTTTGATCCCTGACACCTCCCCCCAACAAAGAAAGTCCTTGCCAGGTGTGATTTGCAGGACCCAATAAAGGCCCTCTTCCCCCAAGCTCATTCCTCATCACTCACCTCTGCCATGAGGTAAGGCAGAGTTTGCTTGGCTTCTCTCTCAGCAAGCCTTGCTCCCCTGGGCTAACTCAGTGCCGGGAAGTGGGTTTCTAAGAGAGTGGGAGGGGACGTGAGCATGGTTCCAGGGGCCAGCACAGGACTGGCAGATGCGAGGGAGCAGGCCTCAGATAGGAAGGTGCCGCAGGCCTTGCTGGGAAAAGTCCCACCTGCCGGAGGAGAGCACAGGACGTTACATTAATCCCTCCACATGACCCAAGATCCTTGCTGTGAGCGTGAAGAATCAGACCACACTGCGGTACCCTGATGCCCTCAGGTCTTGAGGAAAATAGTGTTTTATTGAGCAATAACTAGACACTCTTGTTGGTTCATTATGTAAATTGTCTCATTTTCACAATAACCTTCTAAGGTAGGTATGTTCTGCTTTACAGCGAAGGTACTTATATCATTCCTTTTTAGAAGGAAACCTGGGGTCAGAGAGAGGAGGAGTCGATTACCCAGTATTGCACAGCTAAAAATAGCCAAAGCTGGCTCCCAGTCAGACTTCCCACTCTGCTGCGTGGCCTGTCGGGGGGCGCAGATGCCTGGTGTCTTGTGTTGCTCCAGGCTCAGGGTTTTTGTTACGTCCTGCTTGTTCTTGGTCCTTGTGGCCATCCCAGCTCCAGCGGCCAGTCATCACTTATGGTGGAAGTCCTTGTCCATCACCCCAGAAGGTTACGACATCACTTAGGAACCAGGTGCCAAAGCCCGTTGTTTCCATTTATGAAAGGGGAACCAGTGGGATCTCCCAGGCGTCTCCAGATTTAGAACGTGATTCTTGGGACATCTTGAACAGACTATTTAAACTGATTTTCTAATTCTCTGCTATTTTCCTAAAAAATTGTGAAGTGTATTTTTTATTGATAAAATATCTCACATACATTTAGATTTATCATGGTAGATACACTGAACATAAAATATATACATCATGTGTGCACATGTACTATACATACATATGTGCTTGTGGCAATGGGGTAAACTGAGGAAAGGGGTGAGAGAGCTTGAGTTCAGGTCATTGTAGCTCATATCTTAAGTAAGCCATTTCCACTTTGTATATTCAATGGTTTGATTTTTTTTTCTTTGTATTTTGTTTTTGGGGTTGTTTTGTTTTGTTTTGTTTCCTGAGACAGGGTCTCACTTTGTAATGCAGGCTGGGCTTGAACTCACTATGTAACCCAGGCTGGCTTTGAACTCATGGCAATCCTCCTGCCTCAGCCTCTGAGTCCTGAGATTACAAGTGTGTAGCACCACGCCTGGTGCCCTTTTTGTATTCATTGGTTTAGTGATTACTGCCAGGTAAGAATTTTTGGACTCAGCATCTCTTAAAACCAGGATTCAAACTTACATGGTCAGACCACTCATCCTTCTGGTCAAGTTGGGGCTGATATCACTGACAACCGCTTTGCCATGTTACATGTCAGGGAAACCACACCTCAAAGTCAGCCTAGCTCCTGCAGAAAGACTGGAACTTTCCATTGAGCCAGTTTGTGTGGCAGATCCCTTACCTGTCTGGCGGCCTCAGCAGCCTTGCCTAGTGAAGGAAGCGCATGGTGATAGCCGGAGTTGCCCGTCCACACCTAGGCTTCCTCTGCCACTTCCTCTCCTCTGATGCTGGTCAAGGAAGGAACCAGAGTCCTCTTATCACTTCATAGAGGATGCCGGTGTCCTTGGCGGTGCTGGTGGAGTTAACATCTATACAGAGCGTGAGGAGTCTTACATAACTTATTCAGCCTCATCTCCTGAGTGTTTTTCTGTGAACTCTGCTGGAACTAATTTCACGGTTTTAAAACAACTCATGGTACCAAAAGAATATGTAATGAGCTGCCATGAGATATGATTGTTTCCCATTTGTAAAGAAAAGACTTGTAGCTCCTTGGGACTTATTAGGAATAATTTCTCAATTAAACTGAAAACACAGGCCCTTGGAAGGGCACACACAGGGCTGCAGAGGTGGCTTTAGAAGGGTCCCTTCTGCCCACCACATGCCCACCCTTCTCTGGCTTTCTTTCATGCTGTAATAATATAACATAAAATATACCATCGTAACTTTAAAGTATATGGTTCAGTCACCTTGGTCCATTCATAAAGTTGTATTCCCGTTACACTATGTAGTTCCAGAACATTTTCATTATCCCAAAAGGAAACCTAATACCCACTAACCAGTCATTTCCCATTTCCCATTCCCCTTTCAACCTGGCAACCACTAATCTGCTTTCTGTTTTATACTTATCTGTTCTGAGTATTCATATAAATGGAATCATACATCAGGTGACCTTTGGTGATTGACTTCTTGGTGTAATGTTTTCAAGGAATCGTACCTCGAGTAACCTTAGGCGACTGGCCTCTCTGACTTAACATAGTGTTTTAAGGTTCACTCATGTAGTATGTATCAACTCTTTATTCCTTTATTGTGGCTAATATTCTACAGTACTCTATGGTTGTACCACATTTTGTGTATTTCTTCACCAACCGATGGACAACTGAGGTCGATTCTGCTTTTTCTGATTGTAAATAGTTCTGCTGTGGAGGTGTGTACATAAGGTTTTGTTTGCACATTTCTTCTGGGTATGTGCTTGTGAGCAGAATAGCCGGATTCTGTGGTGGTTCCATGTTGAGTTAACTGAGAGGCCACCAATTTGTATTCCATAGTGGCTGCCTGATTTCCATTCCCACGGCAATATCTGAAGGCCTCATTTCTCCACCTTCTTGCCAACACTTGGCATTTCTTTTTCCTTGGTGTTTGTGTGTTTTGTTTAAATAACCCTCCCGGTGGGTATGAAGTGGCACCTATCTGGCTTTACTTCAGAGTCCTTTTTTCTTTGAATACCTGAAAGGTTTTTAGAGGTGGCACGCTTACTCCAACCTGGTTACTACCACAGCCACACCTAGCATGATCCACAGGGTCTCATCACCAGCCCGAGTTTAGTACCAGGCTCATGCACTTAGGGAGGTCGCAAAGGTCGCCTCCAGGTTAGGGGTGTGCTCTGGGGATGGTCAGAAATGCCCCGGCTTCCTGTCCTGTGCTGTCTGGTCACAGCCCTTCCGGCTTGAACAGCCTGTGCCTTCCACAGAGCTACGGCGCCGCCCACACTGTGACACTGAGTCTTGCTCCCACATGTGGAGTCAGACTGGGACAGAGCCACAGCAAGGCTCTGGCTCAGTCCTCCTTAACCCAGGCCCCTCTCAGTCCAAGAACCATCATTCACCTCACATTTCCCTTATTTGACTATGCGGGGGTTAGGGAAATGTTTCGATGGTGATGGAGATAATAGTTTTTATTTGTTTCTTGTACCCGGAATAATCCTGTGCTGTAGACCAGACATCAAGTAGTACTATCCTCTTGCACAGCTGAAGAAACCGGCGCACAATCCCATTCCGATAGTTGCGCAGTGCGGGTACCATACATTACCTCCTCCTGTATAGTATTTCGCAGTAGTACCGTGCTTTACAGTCCCAGGGCACTTTCACAACTGGCAGAGCTGCAGAGGAGAAACCCCAACAAAGGACCGAGTCCTCCTCCAGGAGCTGCCAGTCTCAACGAGGACCAAGTTCTTCCCTCAACAGTACTGTCCTGCAGTTGGGCCATCCTTGTGAGATAAGTCACAAGAGAAACAGTGAATTCCATGTCACACAACCCACCTCAGCCAGCGGTGGGTTTTATTGCTGCTGCTGCATCCCTGCTGGTGCTTTGTGGGGAGCACAGGAGGGAGGGGCAGAGCTCCTGCCAGCCTGCTGAAGAGGACGCACCCACCCTGAACACCAGCCTGGGGGCGCCATTTTTAATTCTCTGTCCTCACCCCAGCCACAAAATCTGGGTTGGCTTTTGAGGACTCTGTGCCGATTGTTGAGCTGGAACACCTCGAATGGGTGGGAATTTTGGATAGCTGATATTGCCACAGGCTATGCATACCAGGATGGTGATAGATTATAAGTGCTAATGTAGGTGGCAGCATTTTCCTGAAGCTTCTATGGGTTTGGCAAGCCAGGGACAGGGGTGTCACATTTACAAAGGTCTAAGACATTGATTTTTTATTTTTTTGACAACCCCTGTGAAAGCAGTCGCCCCACTTCCGGTTGGAACGCTGGGTCTGAGCTCCTTTGAGCAGTGAGCGCAGGGATCTGGATGCGTTGGCATAGTGCCCTTCTCAACAAAGAGCAGGGAAGGAAGCCAGGTACTTTTTGCTCTGACTCTCATTCACTGAAGACTCACACTGTCAAAATACAGATACTGTTAGTCAACAACCAGTGGCCAACAGCTTAGTGCTCTCTGCTTGTCCTCTTGAAGCTGTATTGGATTTTGGTGTCAGAAGCTCATAGATAGCTCCCAGGGACATCAGTGACTCAGTGGCCAGTGACGTCAGTGAAGGTTTAGATTTCTGAAAACAGGCTTCAGCTCACTGATTGTGTACCCAGAATTTTCCCCCAGGGCCTCACAGTTGTTATTTTTCCCCAAAGGATAGGATAGAGGCAGGTATAATGTTCTGGGATGGCAATGTTTGAATCTATCTAAAAGCCATTCAGAAACACAAGCTATGTGTGCACTACTTTATGTGCCCTTCCGGGCGGAAGTTGGAGCAAAGGAAAATTTAACCTAGGATGTGTAGGAGGGAATAAAGGTTTGTGAAGAATGCTGTGAAATAAGCAGAAAATTATTCAGCATTTCTTTGCTCTGTTCATTAAAGTAGTGGTGTTAGGCTTTGAAATGTTCTGTTTTAGTCAGACCTTTATTCCATTTATGCCAGTATTTGTAAATAATTATATTAATGTGACATTTTAAGTAGACCTGTTTCCAAACAGCACGTTATTCACAGTGACTGTTTTCAGGGAGAGAAAGGAAACAATTGAACACACTGTGTTTAGCAGAATTTTAAGGCTTTTGCCAAGGAAGGGCCTGGATTTTTCTACCTTTCGTGGTTACCTTGAAGAAGTAGCAGCTAGCATCCAAGTCTTCAGAGAACAATCCGTTCCAGAGCACATGAAGTCAAACGTGTCCAGCCTGCGCCTGTGGATGCTAGCAGTGTGGCCTCACAAGATTATAAACTTTCAACAGTGTCACATGATTGTTAGTGATTTTTTTTCGATGACTTCATTGCATAGCGCCAAGCACGGACTGTGTGGGCGACAGCAGATCCCAGCATGGAGGAAGGCGCTGTGTGGTGCTAACTCTGCCTCCTGGGCAGACCATACATGTGCTAGTGCAACTCGGCAAGTAAAACCCAGCTATGACCAATAATAGAATTCCCGCCTATCTATCTACATGTGCGTGTGCCCAGGAAGACAGGTGGTTAATGTTACTAAACAGATATGTAAGTTTTCTTAGGTAACTATTAAACTTTGGTTTGTGTTATTTCATAAAATAATAAGTTACAATATTTTAAATAAGGACATTTTGTTACTTATGCTTGTTATCTGTATTATACATTGTAAATGTGGCCCAAGGCAATTGGTCTTCTTTCTGCATAGCCCAGGCAGGCCCAAAGGTTGGATGTCCATGATCTAAGTCAGGAATTTCCTAGTGCTTGCTTAATTCAGCCATCACGGAGGCAACGGGGCAGGAGGAAGGCTGCGTAGCTCAAATGTCACAGAGCATCGGAACTCAGCTAGGCTACCTCAGGGCGCCGTTTCAGAGTCTGATGGACAGTGAGCCTTGAGTCTAGCTGGGCTCAAGCCATCCGTGTGATGCAGCACCAGGAACCTGTCTGAACGTCCCCACAGTGAGATACAGACACGCCGAGTATTCGATGAACTGCCGCCCATCTGGGGGCAAGCAGGGTCTCTCCGCTCCGCACTCAGTCTGGACTTGCTCGGTGAACTTCACACTTGGCTGAGCTTGTTCAGCTGCGCTTTAATGTAGGCCTTCCTCAGTGCCGAAGATGACTGAGGGACTGGCGTCGGCAGTGTGCTGCAGCTGTGCACAGGGGCCTGACGATCGGGACAGTGAAACCGCCTCGCCTCTCTGTGTGGGACTTTGTGGTACGCCGCCCACAAGGGGTCACATCCGAGGTGGGAGTGCAGTTTGGGCACAGAAGCTTCTTGGTAGATCTAAGACACTACTGAGGCTCATTAGTTCACGTGGGAATTTTGTCTAATTATTAAGAACAAGACTCAGTTATCTTAACTACTATAATAAAAAAAAAACCCTAAACAATAATTTTACAAATTAAGTAAAGACTACTTCTAACATAGTGTTCTAGTTGAGTCTCAGAATTCCATGCTTGTATGTTTGGGCTAAAATCAACTGAGGAGACGATTTAGTCCACTTTTTCGTTTATAAATGCAGAAATAGAAGCACCAGATAAGTTAGGGTTTTATGCAAGGCCATATATCTAGATAACCAAACCAAGCTTTCTTTTCTCAGTTTCTCTCTGTCTCTCTCTGTCTCTCGGTCTGTCTGTCTGTCTGTCTGTCTCTCTCTCTTTCTCTGGGGATTCTGTAATAAAAAGACCTGGTATCATCATTTAATTTAAAGTATGATTATGTTGTCTACATTTGCTACCCACTGGAAACACTAAAAACTACTTCCCTTTTTTATTTAATGACAGAATAAAACAAAATTTTATAATCGCATAATAAGAAAATAACACTTTTTAATAAAGTAGTCCTCAGTCCCGATAAGTCTGGCTTACTATTTGGTGTTTTTTCCCTTTTGGTGAAGAACTTCATGGCTGTCTTACTGCAGATCTCTTGGCAGTGAATCTTCGAGCTTTGGTTTATCTAAAAATAACTTTGCCTTTATTTTTAAAGGTGGAGTTCTGGATTGACAATTTCTTTTCTTTCTTTACTTTGAAGAAGTCATGGCCTTGCGTTCTACTCTTTGCTGTTGACTTAGTGAGATCAGCTGTCTTTCCTACAGTTTCTCTTGTATGTAGCGTGTTGTTTTTCTCTTGCTGCTTTGAAGGGCTTGTCTTTATCTTTAGACAGTTGATTATGATGTACCCAGGTATGGTTTTCTTTGTATCGTCCCTGCTTGGAATATGTTGGGTTTCTGCGATCTGTAAGCTGATGCCTTTAACCCCACATGGAAAGTCTTCATCCATTTCTTCAACTATGTTCTCTTGTGGAACTTGTTTCCCATGTGTTAGACTTGATGCTGACAGATACTGAGTTCCCCAAGGCTCTGTTCACTTAGTTCAGTTTCTTTCTGTCTGGTCTTAAGATTGGATAGTTTTACTGATCTATCTTCGAGTTCACTGACTCTTTCTTGTCTTCTCCAATATGCAGTTAAGCCCACACAGCGAATTTTTAATCATATAGTTTTCTTCTCCCCCCACCCCTTTGAGACAGGGTCTCACTATGGCACCCAGGCTCGGACTCACTCACGGGTGATCCTACTACCTCAGCCGCCTCCCGAGTGCTGGGATTACAGGTGTGAGCCACTGTGCCAAGCTTCATACACATTTCAACTACAGGATTTCTGAGTGCCTCATTCATATACTTTCTGTTTCTCCTGAGGTCCCACATCTGTTCATTCATTTTGAATCCCATGGACATATTTAGACCAGCTTTTTAAAAGTCCTTATCTACCGAATGCATTATCTCGGTGCAGTGGGGTTGGTTTCTATTGACTTTTTTTTTTCCTTACGTATGAGCTACATCCTACTCCTCTGTATGTCTAGTGACTTCATCCCACAATCTACAATATAAATGATTGTTTTGAAGACACTAGATTCTGTTATGTTCCTCTAAAGAGAATTTTTGTTTTAGCAGTCAGTTAATTCGGCTGCATTCGAACTCTCTGTGGTCCCTGTAGTGGGCAACAGCTAAGCAGCTAAGGTCTCTTTTCCGTTCTTGCAGCTCCCTTTCTTTCTTTCTTTTGGTCTTTCCTTACTTTAGCCTTTCTTGGTACCAGGACTCGAACCCAGGGCCTCACGCTTGCCAGGCAGGCGCTATGCCACTGAGCCACATCCTGGCCCTACTTTCTTGTTCCTCTATCAAGCCTGACTTTTTCCTCTGACAACTCCAGTGATCCACAGTCCAGAGCCAAAAGCCAACAGAGGAATGCTCCAGGCCAAAAGAGGGAGGAGGGAGAATTCACAAATTTACAGATCTGCTAGGTGGAGGCCCTATCTTTCATCTTACATCCCCTTCCAGTTTCTGTTTGCTTTGCATTGCCTCGCCTTGCCCTCAGATCATTTTGTAAAAATCACTGTGTCGATATCTTAATTGTTATCTTTAAGAAGGTTAGTAGAATATTACCAGAAACCAATGCCCCTCGTATTTACATTTAGATTTCAGAACGCTTTGGGTCCACGTTACAGCTCTGGGAGGCAGTAGTAATATGGTAAATCCACATTGCGATTGAAGAAAAAGACTCAGTGAGGTTGAGTGATTTGCTCAAATCCACACAGCTTTGTGATCGCCAAACCAGGCCTGGACTCAGCTTGCACTTAATTCCACAGTTAGTTCTATTGCACATTTGATTCTAACCAAGCCAGACTTCTCCAGTCCAAAAGTTCTGGTTGCATTCTCCTCCCACTAAATACTGCTAAACAAGTGAAAGAGAAACAAAGGACAGTCCTGACTTTTGAAGCTTTTCGGAAGGTCTGGAATCTCCAAGGGTTACAGATGTCTCTGAGAGGAGAGAATGTGCTATGCTTGTATTGGAAGCAATATATTTATAGTAATCCTGGAAGTACCTGATACCAGCAAGCTCCAGCATGCATGATTGTGCAACTAAAGCCAGACATACAGTTTCTTTCGTGGGGAGCCACATAGGAGGAGGACTAGAATACTGTGCCTTACATACCCAGGGACTGTCTGGTGGACATGCTTAGCATGGCAGAAAGCTCAGCCTGATTTCACCCCTGTGGTTGGAGAAGGTCCCCTGTTCCTCTCCTTCGTGGGCATCTCAGTAGAATATGTCTCTAGCTTGATAATCACAAGAAGATAAGGCTTGTTCTCAAACTGGGAGCTTGCATAGAATTTTCCACATATGTCTCCAGCCTTCTTGGCTCCTGTTTTCCACAGCACTGGGTCTTCCTCAGGCCACGGTGACTGTTCACGTCAAAGTCATATCCCACTTCTGGAGGGAAATACAGTCTAGCTTTCCACACACTCTCCCACCTAGCTTCTGCCTAATTCCCCGACTCACTCCCTTTCAACCTCAACATTCATATCAGAACCCAAGTCTCTCAGAGTGTGGATTTAGAAAATCCACAGCAAGATTGGGAGTGGGTACCTGAGATTAAAATGCTGATTCTCAGGCTCAGCTCTGGCAGTATAGTTGGAAGGCATCAGAATTGCTGGTTTTTAGGCCAAGGAATCTGGCACAGGGCAAGAGACCCAGGTGACTGCAGTGCTCGTTAAAGTGGAAGAACCCCGAGATATGGGTGAAGTGATGGTTGCTAAGGGCTCTAAAGTCTAAAGATTGGCCAACATGAGCCACCATCTTCTTGCCTGGGGGTAACTCTGTTTTTTTTCCACCGGGCCTTAGGAAAGCACAGGTCTTGAAAATCAGTTCCATATAGTTTTGTCACCTGGGCTTCTGTGATGCCTACCGGAAATGACCTGGCTGAAGGTCTTTGCTGTCCTCATTACATACTGCAGTCCCCAAAAGGGTTCTTGTCCCTTTGTTCATCCACTCCATGCCACCTCCATTTATCAAATACTTGTTATAATCAAGGAACTGAGCTCAAGAGACCAGAAGTAGACCCACTCCAAAGCTGATAAAGCATAAAGTTCAGCACTTGCCCTGGATTCTTCCAAGGCCCTGAGAATGGGCCTAGTCTTGTGTTCTCGTGGTTATAAGTATTTGCCATGTTTGCAGAAGTTAGATAATTTTACATTGTCTCAACCCGCGTAAGCTTCAACTGCCCCAAACCTAGATTTACCCCTATAGGGAACTTACAACCCATGAGAGAAAGAGACATGGCCCTGGCTTACTCAGATACAGTATGGGTGGAAGGTACAGAGGAGACCCATGCTGGCCAATCTGGGTCCATACTTTGAGGAAGAAGGGCCAGGAAGGACTTCCGGTTGGAGGTGATACCTGAGGTTGGCCACGAAATAAGGGAAGGAAGGCTCTTTTATAGAAATAGCTTGCGCAGATTTACAGAAGTGAAATATACCATGGGATGTGTGTGTGTGTGTGTGTGTGTGTGTGTGTGTGTATGTGTAGCACTTTGCTGTTTGAGGGCATTTCCTTTAGGCTGGGTCAGCCTCCCGTGGTACAATGACGAGATAACATTTCCAGGGAGCTATCTGAACTATGGGGCTGTGTTCCCAGAGAGCAGCTGACCCTCTGGATCTCACATCCCAGCCTGACCTCTGGGAGACCTCCTGGGTACTAGACCAATAATCATTCTTCAAGGGAAAAAAACCCCTTTACTCCTCACTGCTACCCCCTTATCCCTCCAGCCCTCCCGACTGTCAGCCTCTCAAATCAATATTTCATTTTGAGGAGCCTTGTTTGATGCCAGTTCTGCTTATTTGCTTCCCAGCCACTGTGGGTAACGCTTTGTAGGTCTGTCAGTATGTAAATTAAACCAAGCGTAGATAGCTTTGTGTTGCTTAATGTTCAGCTGATAAAAATTAATGTGGTGTGAAATGAGCATTTTATCTGACTGCAGATACAGTGACGGAGTTAATTAGACAGGCAGAGGGAAATGGTATTAAGCAGGATGGGGCTTTCTCAGGGAAGGGGGCCCCCAACCCTCAGATGGCAGATTGGGGTGGGCTGAGGGTGCAGCTAGGCTGGGGCTGCCTGGGCCGGAGAATGCAGGGAGGGCACCCTCCTGAAGCAGTCAGCCCCTGGTTGCTGATGACTGCATACATCCTGCCTGGGGAGAATGGGAGGGAGGCCCAGGCCAAGCGGGCCTGTACTTCCAACTCACTGCAGAGTGCAAGCATCAGCATTTGCTGAGGCGGCTTCTTCACAGTGCAACATGACTGCCATTGGTGGAGAAATGAGTTTCACTCTTGAGCAAGGTGAGAGGCCAGGCACCACCCCACCCAGCGCCGATCCAGGGGAGCCAGGAGCCCCCAGCCTCCATCTGAAATGTCAAGCTGTGTCCTCCTGCCCTCTGTCCTGTAATGGAAAGCATCTCCCAGCCTAGACATAGGAAGCCCAGCCAGATACGCTGGTCTGCCTTCCTGCTAGACTGCACACTCCTTGGGGTCAGACACACGTAGTCCTCCGTAAGTGTCAGAGGAAAGTGCAGGGTGCTTTCTCCCCCTGGATGGCTCTCCTGCCCCCACATCCAGCCCCTGGGCCTGGTCCATTGCTAAGCATCCTTCCCATCTCAGCTCAAATGTCACATCCTCGCCCGAGTTTCTCCCTCCTCCCAGGCAAGATCAGTTCCCCAGATAGATACTCTCAAGACACCTTGTGCTTTCCCTTTATAGCACTTTCCAAATTTACGATTAACTATCTGTGTGCCTCCCGCTCCCACTAGACTGTGTGCTCCATGAGGGTCGGGGCTGCGGGGTTTAGGCCCCTGCTGCAGCCCCAACCTCCCTGCCCAGGTGGTCTTGCTGAGGCCTGTTGAACTCCTAATCTTTTATCTTCTTTTGAGGATGGTTTCCTTGGCTCTCCTGACAGCATTTCATGCCATCTCTTGTCCCATAGCACCTTGCATATTGCAGGGATAGGCTGACCAAAGGGCAGCGGCAAATATTGGATTTTATGCTTTCCAACCAATTAGGAAATAGTCCCTTGAAAGAAATCGAAGTGTCTTATTCAGCCTTGGCATCTCAGTGTGTGGGGGACTGCAGAATTAGTAAGAAATATAATAATAATAATACTTTTATGGATCTGTTAGTTCTTTAAGCAGTCCCCTCCAATAAACAACTTCTCAGCCCATGAATGTTGGCTGTCACCTCTCTACTGCTGCAAGGGGACCCTCGACAGAGACAACTCTGGGCCCTCCCTCTTCCATCTTGGCCACAAGTGAAGCATAACTGATGTGAGGAAATGCCACACCTAGTTGCTCCCTACGGTCCCTGTTAGCGTTTGATGAGCGCACGACCTTCTGAAACAGACAACACAGAGGCATGTACATTGTGACTCGCTGCACATTTGCTTGTGAATTTCTGTGTCCCTCATTTGTAAAAGGAGATGACACTGCAGTTTTAGAGCCATAGGCGGAAGGGCTCGGGTTTCTCCATAAGCACTGAGAGGTTCCACTCAGCCCCACCCACCCCACCCCAAAGAAGGCCTGCTTCTCACCCCTGATCATTGCTAAGTGGTCAGCACAAGCTGCAGCTTCAAGGAATTATCACCTACAGTGGCACAGTCGCTGTGGAGTGAGAGTTGGATCCAGACCCGTGAGTGTCAGGTATGGGGGAGGCCTCCTCTGTCAACCCATTCAGGTGAGACAGAGCTCCAGCACCATTAGAGAAGCCACCAAACTCACTCACATCATGAGGCTGCCAGGATCCCTCTTCCTCCCAGGGTGGCCCTGGTGGCAGGAGAAGGGTCTTCTCCTGCTGCTCACAATAGCCCTGAGCTCTGTCTGCCTGCTGCCGCCAGACTCTGCCCGCACTCAGCCAGCCTCGGTAAAGCCCTGGATGGTCCCAGAGTTGGCCACACAGGAGAGCGCATGCTGGCCAAAAATGTTACTAATATTTATCTTTTCAAGTCATTTCTCTTTCTGTTACCTGGTTTCATGCCCTGACAACAGCGAGGGGCACATTGATATTGTCACCAATCGATAGATGGGAAGACGGAGAAACTCATGTGTTGTCCAAGAGAGTAGGTACCACCTGGAAAGCACCCAGACTCCTGATGCTGCAGGCAGCCCCCTCAACCCTAGTGGCATTGCGTATATGGGAAATCGGGATTTCCAGCTAACACAACCCCAGAAGCCAGAACTGTGTCTTTTAGAGTATTCCACAGCATGCCTTGCAGAAGTGAGTCATAAAGATGTAGATGGAGTTATTATTTGTCATAGATTCCTTCATGCCATTCATTTAGTGCATCACATAAATTAGCCAGCCTCTGCCAAGGGACAGACACCATCCTGCTCTACAGTTCACCATCTTCTGAGGGAGACAGACCTCCTCAAGTTGTCAGCAAATACGTGCAAAATAACAACAGTGACAAGTGTGGTGAGTGACATGTCCCCTGACATGCCCCCCACAGGGAGGGGAGGAATCCATTCCTGAGGAAACACAATAGGCCTGAACCGGGCAAAAAGAATGCCATGTGCAAAGGCCCTGTGGAAAGATAGAGTTGCATATTTGGGGAACTGAGTGAAGGATGCTGTAGCTGGAGCCCAAAAACATAGGGAAATACAGAGGACTTTCTTGAGCTTCCTAGGCCACACCAGGGAAAACATCTGACATTTCTGTGTGACAGAATTTGCAAGTGAATTGGTTCTACAGAAAATATGGGATTGTCCTGGCTATTATAACTGTCACTTCTCCTCTCTAGGCGTCACTTACTAGAAATTAAAACTCAAATCCCTTCCCTATTTACCTATTCATTTATTTAAAATATTTACCAAGGAAAGGGGAGGCCGAAAGTTCCTTCTTTGTTTGCATCAGTGACCTCAGAAACAAAGCTCAAACTTTCAAACCTACACAAGCCTCCCTGCTGGAGCCCTGGAGGGCCATCTAGTGCGAGCAAGCCTGCTGCCGTCTCTGAGAGACCATCTAGTGTGCGATCAAGTCTGCGAGAGTCTCTGGGAGATACCTGCAGGGTATGGATCAAGCCCGCTGGCACTCTAGGAGGTGATCTTGGGTGTGAGGTGAGTCTGCTGGGGTCTCTGGGAAACCATCTAGATCAGTGGTGGCGAAGCTTTTAGGGCATGCAGCACTCCAGACAGCCCACTGCAGCACGCGTGCCGTAGGTTCGCCACCGGTGATCTAGAGCGTGTGGATCAAGCCTGTTAAGAAAGTTGCTCACTGTTGTTTACTTTTTTAAGTACATGAAACTAGACATTGAAACTCTTCATTAAAAATCCCTGTGTTGAAGCAGACAAAGAAAAATCATTTCAGAAGCTCTGTAATGAATGTACAAGTAGGTACAGGTTATCTTGTCAAGCACAGTAATCATGAGTAAATGCAAACAGTGCTGCTGGGGTTTGATTTGTGCCTTTAATGGGAGCTTACTGACAGCTGTGCTTGGCCTCTACCTGCCGGGATTGAGGGATCTGGCCTTTGCTTTCTGCTGCCCTCTGGCCAGGGCTGAGGTGGGATATGAGAAGCATCCAGCCAGGGAACAAGAAGGAGGAATTTGAATGAAATGACCATACACGTAGGAGTTATCATGTGATGCAGCACACAAAGTTCCAGCCAGGACACAGGCAGAGGGCACGAAGGTATTTCTACTGTACAGACATCAGGGCAAATTTCTGTTTTCTACAAAAGAAATGAATGGGAGGGGTAACTGCTCGCATCATGCAGCTGTTGTGTGGCAGAACCAGGCTGCTTATAGGTCTTCTGAACTCGCATGAAAAGCGTCTCCTCAGCTCCCCGCCTGATCACTGGATTTTTCCCGTGTTCTGTGTCCGACTGCAGGACCCAGTCGAGGGCAGTGGTGGTGAACCTATGGCTCTTCTGTTGCCGTATTGTTCAGACAAAAGATGTTCACATATGAGTTGTTTTTTCTAAACTGAAGTCTCAGTCTTCGGGTTTAATTGCAGTGTTGGCACTTTGTGTTAAATGAGTTTGGAGTTTGCAGTTTGGGCACTCGGTTTCTAAAAGGTTCACCATCCCTGGTCTAGGGCCAGTGCGCTCTCTGCCATGGAGTCACGGAAGCCAGAAGGAGAATGCGGCTGTGGTTCCTGAGCAGGGACTCTCACCCCTGCTGTGCTAGACAGCCAGGTGTACAGGTGGAAGCCAAGCTCTGGAGCAGCGTCACAGACATTTGCCAAAGGACCAGGACTTTTTGCCAAACTGGTGGCCCCGTTGGAATATCCAGTCTCCATTTCCCTGTTGAACTGGGTCTGTGGTCAATGTGTTTATTGAAGCAATCTGATTTTGCTAACATGGGGAGAGGGGCACATAAAGTTCCTACAGTTTTATGCAAAGGAATAATATGAACAAAGGTAACTCAGTTGATTTTCACCATGTTTTCCCAAAAGGATAGAGTTTGAATACCAAAAAAGGTAAAAAGGACATTGTCATAAAATAAGTAATGATTCTTTCCCTTTGAGCATATTTAGCTTCCTGAAAACTCATTATATTGTCCCTGTTTTTCCAAATGGACACAAACCAATGAAAGTCAAGGCGCGGACCTGGCCATACTCTCTACTGACTGATGTGTGGAAACTGCCTGTGTGTAAGGGAAGGCTGGTTTTTCTTGCTGTGACCAGATGTCAGTGAGGTCAGCCAGTCATGAGATGGTTTTGTTGTCATGTAGAGACACTCCCTAAGCCTTTTGAGATGGTTGGACACATGGATTTGAGTTTCCTTCAGCTCAGGATGGGTTATTGAGCCGGAGGATTCTGAAACTCTGGTGTGGAGAGTTCTCAGGATACGTGGGAAGTTCTTCCCAGACCTGAGTGGACCTGAGCTAACACAGCCCGTGTGGGGACCCGTGTTTGCCTCTTTCACAGTCAGCTCATGTGGGGAACCGGAAGCTCTTCTCTGCAAAGGTCATACTCAACGGCCAAGGGCCTAATTTAAACTAGAGTGAAGAAGCTGTGAGTTAAGACTGCCCTGGTGTCCAGCATGATCTTAGCGACCCCGCGTATCTCATTCTTTTCATTTCTGAAAGACTTAGTGCAAACCCCTTTGTGTGGGTTGGGGATTTAGCTCAAGTGGTGGAGTGCTTGCCTAGCAAGCACAAGGCCCTGAGTTCCATCGCCAGCACCCTCTCAAAAAACCGTTTGTGTTTTAAGTGTTCTCATTACAGAAAAGAAACAGTATGTGAGACAGTGCCTACGTTGGTATCTCACTGTGGCCATACTGTGACGTATACCTAGCTCAAAACACACAATAAATGGACGTGATTTTTATTTGTCGATTAAAAATCAATCGATTTTGAAAAATAAAAAAGTCCTTTTGCACAGATGATGCAAGGAAAATCATCATCCAATAGGCCTTTTAGTACATTCTCTGTAATGTAGTTTCTTTTATATATCAAAAAAATCAAGAAAAACGTGCAAGTAAATCTTACCGTCTTCATATAGGATCTCACATTATCTCTCCCCCTCTGTCTTTTGGAGTTTAATGGCTGTGTAATATTCCGTTGTCCATCTGCTATAATTTCTTAGGCTGTCACCAGTTACTGAACATTGAGGCTCCTTCTGGCATGTGTGTGTGTGTGTGTGTGTTTATCTAATTGTTAGAGACAGTTTGTGTAGCTTTTTGCTTCTGTCGGATGATTTCTTTAGTTATAAATTCCCAAGGGAAAAATTACTGGGTCAGAGTAAGCACGTCTTTATGATTCTTGTTACAAACAGCCATTTTCTTTTGGAGAAGAGTAATGCTGATTTCACTCAGTGCCCAAAGCATTGGAGTCTATCAGTTTTAGCACAGGCTGACCAGCGTTAGGGCATTGTTTTGTAAGACAAAAAATGTTACCTTCTCGCAGTTGCTTACATACGTGTTTTTTTATTGCTGGTAGGAATGAACAGTTTCTTTCATGTTCACTTCTCGAGGAGTCTTTCTTAAAAACCTTTGGGGGCCGCCTTCGGGGGTGGGTACAGGAAGGCAGTGCCACATCTCACAGCTGGAGGGGCAGAGGCACCTCTGGCAGAGTCCCTGAGCACAGTACTCGTTTGACCACCCCGCTGTCCTTATTGACAGTTGTCCAGGGATCCTGGGAGGCTCCGTCTCAAGCCTTTCCTCCCTCCCGGTATCCACATGAAGACCTCATAAGCCACCGATTAGATGCATTGTGTCGGACAAGGTGCCATCTCTCAGCTGAAGCTGTGCCTGCTTTACCCCGTGCTCTTGATCGCTGGACTACTGGAAACAGTAGTGCGAGAGGGCGTATCTGAAGGCCAGATGAACTCGTGGCCTGAGAGAGTCTGAGCCTGCTCTCGGCCAGTCTCCTGCATACAGCTGACCAAAATCTAACATGCAGGATATGAGATTGTAACTAAATGGGAAACCCAGGGCCCCAGACTCCTCAAAAGACTCTGGAAGATTTTGACGTCTGGTTTCTTGTCATGATGCTAATGATGCTCTTCCTGCTCCCCTCACCCTCGCCCTTGCCCTCACTCCCTCCTGGGAAGCACACAGCCGAGGCTTATATAACTGTGATTTGCCCCCACCTCCACGTTGCTCTAGGCTGCGGCAGAACTGCTTCTCTCTCTGTGGTGACCAGGGCGGGAGATCGGTTCCAGGACAACCAGATGACTTCACACTTAACTCTGGGGACGCGGGGACACAGAACTCAAGCAGACAGCTCTCAGGTACTGGATTAAGTCCTAGCACAGTTGCGCTGGTTTAAGGCGGAGACTCACAGGGCTGCTGAGCAAGTCCGAGAGGAAGGGGAACAGTCATTCGTACCCTCTAAATCTCAGGGATCCCTGTGACGAGAACCCCGTGAATATGGTGGCTGTGAAGAGACAATGAGTGAAGAGTCAGCCCTGGAAAGATTACAGGACCAAAGTGACACCAGCTTGTGATGCAGAACTCGTTCTTATCCCCTCCCCAGCTGGGCACTATTGTCTTGCTCGGTGGCTACTGTGGAAGGCAGTTAAGGCAAGGCTGGGCTGATCAGGGCTGGCATTTTTTTTTTTATGGTGTTCTTTATTTTTATTTTAGTGATACGTTTTAGATATGTATAATGATATAACATTCATCATAGGGAATTTGTACCTGTACATGATACACATTATTGCTTCTATTTTTCCCATTCCCCTCCCCTGCTTTCAACACCTCCTCCCTCCTTATTTACAAAAGCTTTGTTTCTATTTTTTTCCTTCTGTTCTCTTTTTTCCCCCTTTTTCCTTCCTTTCCTGCCCCTCCCCCTCTCTTGTTCTTCTTCACATCTGAACATTTTCCTCCTGCCTCCCAATATCTGTCATCCATCTTGGTCCTTATTTACACTTTCAGTTTCTCACACCGGAGAAACAATGTGGTATTTAAACATATGTGTCCAATTTATTTCACTTAAGGGTATGGTCACAAGGTGTTTTTGATCTCTAGTTTTTAGTGCTGATTATTTCCTAACTAGGTCTCATTTTCAGGGAAACAAGGTAATTACAAGTGGGATTTTTTAAAAAATATCCCTGACTAGGCCCTAATTCTTGGGAAGCAGATTCAATAGGACTAAATTAGACATTAGAGTGCGTCTTCAGAATTCTGCAGGTGGTTCTGATAAGCAGAGTTGAGATCTACTAGGCTACATCTTTCCGCTCTCAGCATGGCAATAAAATAAGGAATTCTCCTCCCTCTGTGTGTCCTTAGATCAGTGTGTTCATTCCAGCTCAGCCACACTGCCTCTCCCTGTCTTCCCACCTAACACATTTCACATGTGTGCCGCGAGGAACGTTAGCATTGCTCTCCCCTTCGTGAGAGGAGCGGTGATTTGCTGGAAGCCGAACCTGCTTCTGGAAACATATGTCCGAATATTTTGGGGGAGGGTGTCTCTGCATGCCACCACCTTTCAAGGGGAGGTTCCTTCCTGGGGGCATATGGGGCTCAAAGGAAATTCCTACACAGTCCCTGGTGCCGGTACCAAGACATTGAGGTCAGTGGAAAGAATGTTAGGTTTTATTGATTTAAGGCGATTCCTGGGGAAAAGGCTGAAGTATTTTGAGGTTGTCGGTGCCATAGCTTGGATTGTCTTGAGCAGAGTGATTTGCTACAGAGTCACCACCAGCTTAACTGGTGAGAGAAATGCGGGTCACTAACTTCACCCAACAAGTTTATAAAGTGAAATGTTCCAGCTCAGTGGTCTGTTAGCATGTTTGTGTACCACCTGTGTGCTGTGTATGCGGGCATCCCCTCTACCAGGGATGGTGAACCTTTTAGAGACGAGTGCCCAAACAGCAACCTAAAACCCACTTGTGTATTACGAAGTGCCAACCCTGCAATTAAACCTGAAGACTGAGGTTTTAGTTTAGAAAAAGCAACTCATACTTTAATAGCTTGTCTCACTTTTCTCATTGCTGAGGCAGAATACCCAATACCCAAAGTTAAAGGAGGAAAGGTTTATTTAGCTCACAGTTTGTAGAGGTTCATAGTTGGCTGGCTCCATGGCAGTGCAGCATGGCAGAGGGGCATCGCAGAGGAGAAACAGTCCATGGCAAAGTAGGGCAGGTAGAAGACAGCAAGCAGCAAGCAACAAACAGCGACCCTCCCTCTGTTCCTTATATTTTATCCAGGCTACATCCCATTAGGGTGGGTAACACTTACCCCCCCAGGGTGGGGCACCCTTAATCCTACCCAGAGCTAGGCCAAACCCATCAGTGGACTAATTTAGTAATCACATATCCTTGATTCCACCAGTGCACACTCTAGATCCAGCCTCCTCTGAAAAGCCCCACCTATGACCATGTGAAGCTTTGGTGGGGAGGACATCTAGACAGAAGCCGTAACCCATCTTTGTGTTAAAAGAAAAACAACACGCCTGCCATAGGACACCACTGCTCTATACAGTCCTACCGTCTGCATTGTGAGCTACAGGTGCAGTGGGCATTGGTGCAGATGACACCCGTAGTAGGGCTGGGCTGCTAAAACACAAGCACTCAGGAGGCTGAGGCAGGAGGATTGCCATGAGTTTGAGGCCAGCCTGGGCTACATAGTGAATTCAAAGCCAGCCTGAATTACAGAGTGAGACCCTGTCTCAAGAAAAAACAACAGAAAGTAAAGCACAAGCCTGTGTTCAGGGCGTCTTATTAAAAGAAGCAGTGTCAGCCCAGCAGGAGTGTTCAGATGGCCTTTGGGAAACCTTTGATGTGGGCTCCTTTTCAGCAGGCTTAAAGGAATACAGTCCCCCAGGCTGAAAAGCTAGGGATGCAGAACAGTAATGGCCAGTCCAGGCTGGGCGAGGCAGAACTAACCATTCCAGGGAGACAGCCAGGCTCCATTCCCTGGTCCTGGGGTAGACATCTCACCCAGTTTTATGAATAAGAAAAGTTGGATGTGCTCTCACCATGCCCAGAAACCCAAGTTGCTCATCCCCTACCAACTATAGCTGGGCTTGAAATGAGTTGTTCACGCATCCACCTAAACGTTCTCATCCATAAAACGGGACTAATTCATACCCCACAGAGTGTCAGGAGGGGGGACTAATTAATTAATGTTTACTATCTGCTTTGAACTTGAAAAGGATTCCCTAGAAGTTGTTATTAAGTGCCTATCATTTTGACTTTGAGTTCTAGGGTGTGTCCAAACCTGAAGCTCAAAGGAGCCTTCTGTGTGTCGAACCCCCAGAGGGGAGAGAAAATGTAATAAGAGTCATGCACGCTCCAGCAGTAGGCAGGGTGTACTACAGGACGTCCAAGTCTATGGGGTTCCCGAGGCAAGAGGAAAGGGGTAACCATTGTCTGGGAAAGGGACTGGAGCAGCTCTTCAGACTGAGAAGGGCTGAGGGTGAGAGCATTCTGCCCTCTGCCAAAAGAAGCCATCAGCTCTTGACCCCTCTGCCTCCATCGTGTCCCCAAAGAAACCAAAGTCTGCCCAGCAGGAGGGTTTTTGCATAAGGCATTAAAGCATACTCAGTACAATTTAATCTGTAGCTTTGCTCATTTGTCCTGCTGTCACTCAGCGGCCAGATAGTCCTGTACAGACAGCCGTCTGCAGCCAGGTAACTGGGCCGGGCCGTGGGTGCAGTCTGACCCCGGGCCTAAAGTAACGCAGGGCAGAGAGCTCCCAAAATGTTGGTAACTCCTCGGGCTTGACAATGTTTAGCTCTTCTGCTTGGACTGGGGAAGAAAGGCTGGTCCTTGTGCATGGAGAAAAAACTCACCATAACCTGATTCCAGAGAACATCGTAACCATAACAATAACAAACCCAGGCCCAGCTTTTCCGCCAGCCAGATCAAAAATTACTAACCACATTGATCTCCGAGCACTGACCATTCCCACCTAATGTAGTTTGGGATAATTGTTTCTTACTGAAGAAAGAACTACTACCTGTGATACATATCAATACCGGGCCTGCGCGGGTTCGTTAGATTTTTCTCGCCGGAGGCTGTGGCTTGGGTTTGAAGTCAATTGAGTCTATACAGCAGAAGCGTGTATTGACTATTGGATTAAACCGCAAGTCAATTTATTTCTGGGTTCAATATTCAAGGATGCGAGAGAGCAAAGAGATCCTCCAGATGTGCTTTTGTGTGGCAGTGGTAACCTACTTACATTGTGGTGATGCTTTTTAAGCCGTTTGAAATAGCGTTCGGCACGCCTTGCTCAGCAGTTCAGTGTGTGCCGTGACTATCGGTATTTTACTCATTCTCCGTGCTGGTGAGGTTGCTGTGTGAGTCTCCATTCTGTGAAGCGCTATTAGAGGTGAGCGCCTGGACTCAGGGTGGGTTGGGGGGCTCTCGATACCGCGCCTCTTAGAGTAGATACCTGCTCTGCTGAGTAAGGATGCTTAAATCGAGGCGTAATCCACCTGCAGCCCCCGTGAAGTGGGCCGGAAATGCAGTTTGAACTTCTCTCCCATAAATGATCAAATTTAGGTGGTAGGCTACTTTAGTGTCTTTTAACATCAAGTGGAACACAGTAGGGTTATACCATTTTAGAACTAGAAGTGAGTCTTAAATATTCAGATGAATGAAGCTTAGTGTAGATGGAGAAACTGAGGCACAGACAGGCAAGGTGATTTGCAAGGTCACACAGCTGGTTGGTGCAAAGCTGGGACTTTAACGAGGATCTCCTTAGATCTAGGTCGGCGAATTTTCCATGATATCACGAGGCTTCTCTTTGCGATTTCTACGTCTCCGCGTTTCCTCCTGAGCTAATGTCCTGGGTTCTGTTTTGTTTTCAGTTTTTTCCTCATCTAATTAGATTACACTTTGTTAGCAAGGACTTGACTACGCAGTCCTTGATTTTGTTTCTGTGGTGTTTTGTCTTTGCTACTGTCATAAAGGGGCCTCTGTGCTTTGCACTGTGAAGACTACTTAGAAAGACTACAGCATGGACTCAATTAGCCAGTATTTACTCAGCATCTGTGATTAACTAGGCACCCATCTAGGTACTAGGGATAAATCTGCAAAGGTAGAAAAAATATCTCTGCCTTTGAAGGAGCTTATATTCCTACAGGTAGAAGACAGACAAATGGCAAGGAATATAAGAAATGAGTCAATTATATAGTGCATAGGATGATGGTAAGAGCTGGGGGAAGGAAAAGTAGGACAGGATAAGGGACGCAGGTTGCAGTTATAAATGAGTGCTCAGGATGGGCCTGCAGACATCACAGGCCGTAGCTGTGCTGCATACATGAGGCATCTGGACAATGGTGGGTACAGAGAACACTTAGTGGACTGTGTAATAACTCCGTTCTCCCAGTCAAATCTGGACCGCGGACTTAGCAGGCCCATGCACCATGGCTCAGCTGCAAGCCTCTTGCCCTTCTGGCTGGTGATCTACACTCTGCTCTGATCTCTCGGTTTGCTTTACACCATCTAAAAGGAATAGAAAAACACATGCACTTTGGTGAAGGGTGGTTGTGAAGTCCTTGTCCCTTCCTCGCTCCCCAGCACCCAGCTCTCTGTCACACTCACTGGCTCCCAGGCTGTCAGTCGCCACCAAGCAGCCTTCAGCGTCTCCAGATGGCCAGTGTTGCTCTGTCGTAGTTTCTTCCACTTGAGAAGAGCCTGCTAGGAGGTGAGCCAGCTATCTGAGAGCACACTCCAGGCTGAAGAAGTGGCCATGTGCTGTCACACGTCCTTCCTGGGTGACATTTGCCTCTGTAGAAGAATCATCATAGCAAGCACATGCCATATATCAATTTGGTGTGCGCCAGGTATTCTTCTCAGCATTTTTGGTAATATTAACTTATTTAGTACTCACAATTGCGTAGGAAAAACAGACTTTGTATCCTCATTTTATAGGCACAAAATAACCTAGCCACAGTCATGTGTTGGGATAGCGGAGCTGGCGTTCAGACCAGCAGTCCAGACTCAATCGGTGCCTTATCCCAGGGGTGTAAGTCGGACTCAGCTGCCCTGTGAACCCTGCGGTGGCACCAACAGCTGGGAGTTTTGTGAGGAGAAAGATGTAGGGGCCGTGTTTAGTATGAGTCTGGAGGGGCGCCCTCCTGTGCATGCTCAGGAGTCCTCTCGAGACAAGCAGGAGGGTTGCCAAAATATCTCGGGTGCTGTCTAAACTCAATTCTAACCAAACCAGCAAAATAACTTGCCCTTCAACCGAGTTTCAGGTTCCCATCGAATTACCGATAAGGACTAAGCCACAGAATTTGAAGTTGAACTAGTTCACACAGAAGCATTGCTGACGCCCGCAGATCTGACACGTCTTCCCGCACTTAAGGATGGAGAGATGGGTTTCGACTCCTACCATCTGACTCCAGCGGCGGAGACCTCCCCCACCGCCTCCTAGTCCATCGTGACCCAGCTGCGGGAGGGCGGGCGCTTGGCAAGACAATGCTTCTGTGTCAGGAATGGTAAACCTAAAGAGGTTTGATGTCCCATAAGCGTATTCATCTTCTCGTGTTTATTAAATTAAGCCTTCCATGAATCCACAACAACATACTGTTCATTAATAGGAAAAGAGACCATTGTTTCCCCCCAGGGAATATGTTGGCTCAGATGTGTTCCGAGGTAGGCATAAATGAATTGTGTATGCGTGTGAGAGTGTGTGTGTGTGTGTGTGTATGTGTGCGTGCATGTGCATAAGCACACACACACACGTAAGCAATTTGAGTAATGGGTAATAAGAGAATAGTGGCAAGGAAAGAGGAAAAGAAGAGAAAAAAAGGTCTTACCGCTTAGACCAGAATACCCAAAAAGGATTTTTATCAGAACTAAATTTAAGTACTGCTGGCAGCATGCCTAGCAAGATATTAGTTTTTAGAAGGAGAAAAGGGAACGTGTAATTGTAGTGTCTCCAAAGGAAGAAGACTGGATCTGTTGAGGAGAACCCCCACGCAAATTTAAAAACGGCTTACATATAGGAAAATCCGTTTTTTCCTTCTAGCAACATTACCATACTCAAACAACTGAAGAGAGAATTCTATTAACGAAGTGAGTGCCATCAGGGGAAAGCGGGGTACCGCTGTCATCAGGGCTCTGCAGGAGGTTCATCATTTGCAGCTTGGACCAGAATAATGTGGAAATCCCATCCATTCAGTCATTTTAATGCCAATGCTCAAGGCACATCTTCGGAGCTGCTAAGCGCAGGGCACATAGAGAGAAGGATTAGAAGAAAGAGTGAGCGCCATTCGGGCAGTCATGCGACTCGTGGGTGAGAAACTTCTGAGGTGTGGGGAGGCTCAGGCCCTTCTGATCTCTTGTTTCAGGGCAGCGTTGTCTCTTCGGAGAATGTTACAGTAATAGACTCCAAATATCAGTCACAAAGGAAGTGGAGGAAATGTGTTGAGTAGTCATGAATTGATACTATAATTACCCTAAATTTTTGAGTTTCCAGTTAAAGCCAATGGTTGTTTTGTAACAGAATCTAAGGAACATGGTTATAATGTGGGTTCAACCAAGAGAAAGCTTTCGTCCTCAATTCTTAAGCTGTGCTTTAAGATGAAAATAAGATTACTGTGGGAGGGGACAGACGGGAACATGGAGAAAGAGACTGGCAAATGACTTCTGTCCATTCAGAAGTGACAACTGTGGTGTATCTCAGTTCTTTAGTGAAAGAAGAAGGCGGTGGCACATTTCAAGTGACCTAGATGTGGCACATCTGTCGAGACTCCCAAGTGCTTCTAAGACAGGTAGCTTAGTGAGGCGTCGAAACAGGGAAGGGCTTTGCCTTTTTTTGAGGGGCTGTGAGGAAGATCCTTGTGAAAGAAGGTTTGGTGGGGGCCCAGAAAGGACACTGAGCCTCTGTGGTCCTTCTGGGCATCTGTGGAAGGCTGCACGGCACGATGACACCAGGACTGGGTCCAATCTTCAGGTGGAGACATCACCTAATGGGCTCAGTAGCATATGGATGGTGACCACTAAGAATGACCTTGACATTGACATAAGTATCCCAGACTATGCTGATCCGTAAACTCTGAGGAAAGCCAGTCTCTGGAGAAAGAGCATGCTTGTGTTTCTAAAACAGGCACATGCCCTGGTGGAATCTGACGGGAGCCGCGGCTGTGGGTGCCAGCCTGCTCCTCCACTTGAGTCAGAACGAGGGCGCAGTCTCTTACCAAGGGGCCTTCAGCTGTGTCCCGCCTTTGTGGTCTTCTCTTTGCCACTGAATAGTCCTGATTTGTGCCACCCCAGATGGCCATGGGGTATTTCATAAGCAATAGAGTCTTAAAGCTGGCCAAAAAGGTGTATTTCAGTGAAGTAGGCACTGCTATCATCAAGCCTATCACGTGCCATGTACATGCCAAGTATGCCTTGAGGCGCTCAGGGCTGTTGGTCTCTGTGCTGGGCAAGCCTCGACCTCTAGCTAGGCAGGGATAGGGTCAGGGTTAAGGCTGGGACTCTGCTGTGATTATGCAGCCTTCACCAAGTGATTTCTCCTTTCTGGGCCTTCTCTAAAGATGGGGGGCTCTTTTCTTTCCATTCTCTCTCCTTTTGTAACTAGATCTTAAACATGTACCCAAGGCAGTACTTAGTGGATTTCAAAGTAAATCGGTATTGGTAGAGTAAATAAGGGTATGAGATCCATGAAATTGATAGCTGTGGTTATGTAAGAGAATATTCCATTCTTAGGAAATGCACGCTGAAGTATTTAAGCTGAAGGACTGGGCTGTATATACCTGATCTTCAAATGGTTCAGAAAATAGAGTGTATATCTACATGGAGAGAGAGAAAGGGAAAGGGAAAAAGAAGACTTCAGTAAATTCTGTGAATGATTAAGGCAGCACTAAGTGTATCATTCTTCAGGCCTAAGATCACCACAGAAATTTGAAGCCAAGGACCTGCTGGAAAGCACATGTTCAAAATTTTGGTCAAGATAGAGGAAGGCCTTATCCCCCACAACCACCCAAAATTCCATGTGCAAGTGAGCTGTCAGGGAAGCTGGTCAGAGGGCAATGCAGGGACCCTTCCATAAAGGAAGAGACTGGGTCTTCCGTTTTAGTCAAAGGAAGCTGAATAGAACTTGCAACCCAAAATATGTAATGATTCACCCTGTGGTAATAAAGCAGCCCTGGAAAACTCTCTAGAGGGATTAATCTTAATCGGCAATTAAGATAAAGTCTGGGCACATGCTAATCCAGGGCTTAATCGGAGACATTTTAATGTGCTGCTGTAGCGTGGATATAAGACTGGGATTTCACTGATTGAGCCGGGAATGTGGGGGAGAGGAGGAGCGAGTGCGGTGCCTGGATGGCCTGCAGATCCGGCAGAGAAATGCAGTTTATCAGGCATGTTGGGGGGTCCAGGCTGGCACAGCCACCAGGCGGGGCTCACCCTGCACACAGGTAAATGCACACCCCACCATCTCGCTGCTGTGCAAGGACAGCAGAGAGGGAGAGCAAGTTGGGAAGGTGATGGCCAGCCAATGTCCTGCCTTGGCATTCAGAAAGCCCTGGTTCACGACAGGGTCATTCACAGGTAGCCTGGGGACCCCTAGTTAAAAGCGCACCCTAGAAAAGAGAAGAATTTTTAAATAATTTTCAAAGGAAGTTGAAGCATAAATCACACTGTTTTCTTTCTAGAAATTCCTCGTGTACGTATTTCTTAAATCCGGCCGATCATATGAAAGTTTGTCAGTGTAAATTCCCACAGGCTGTGACTCAGTACCCCAGGTCAGCAAGAGAATCCAGCCCCCTGCCCACCGGCTGGTTTTGTCCCCAACTATGTCATTTTGAAGTCCCACCTTATTGGCCATTATTTGGAGGACTGATGCTGGCCTTAGAAATTCCCATTAGGAGTGAAAACATCTGATTCAAACCACATACACTTCAGAGATGTGTATTCCTGTATTTTTATCCTCATCACCAGTGTATTTCAGCCGCATGTTGCCTACATTTTTTCCAGCATCATGTGTTCTCATGACCCTGAGAGGTAGGGGGGCCCCCAACCCTTCATCCAGGTGGGCTAGCTGATCTTTAGAGAGATCAAGTGCCTGCCCGCACGGGACTGGACTTCGCATTTATTTACTCACATATCCATGAGAAATTCATCTGACCATCAAACTGCTAATCAGAGGCGTGACTGAGTGTGCGTATGTAGACTCGCCGAGCTCGCCGTGCAAAAAAACAAGTATGAGAAAGAACTAAAGCTGCAGAAGGCAGCAGCTCACTGACAATCAGCCACCTTTTAAATCAGTAGGACTCTCATGTGCATCAACCCTGTGAAGGGCCTCATGCCAGACTCTGCAAAGGCCATGAAGAGGTGGAAGGAAAGGTCAGTACCACCCAAGAGCGTGTGTCCTCTTGGAAGGACCCGCATCGACCGGTGGAAAGATAGCCAGGGCTCACGAGAAATTTGAGTGGTACCAACAGAAGCATTCACTGGTCTAAAGGAGTAGGGGGTCCCTAGTGGCTGGGTGTTCAGGGAAGCCTGCCCCAAAGAGGTATCTAGAGTCACCCAGGGAGGGAGAAGGCATGGAGATTTTCCAAATGGGAGAATAACCCAAGCCCAGCAGGGAGAAGGAAGAGTTCAGTGTTGTAAGAAACCAAGCAGACCTTGCAAGCACAAGGCCCTGAGTTTGTTCCCCAGTACCAAAAGAAAAAAAAACAAAAAAAACAAAAAAACAAAAAAACAAGCAGAGAGAAGAGTCTGCCCACACAGCCCCAGCCACCCCACCTTACAGACGAGCCTGTCTCCTCACCCTCTGTGCACAAGGTTCCTGGAGGTAGCAAAGACGAATACAGGATGCCCAGTTAGATCTGAATTCTGAATAAACAATAATTTTCGATACAAGTTTGTCCCAAATATTGTATGATGCATACGTATACACATGTTATTATGTGTTACTCATCAGCAAGGCAGATGGAACGGGCCCTCCTGTATTTTATCTGGCGACAGAAATGAAATCTTCCAGAAGGGAGCTTGAGACTCAGACATCAAAAGCCATGAAACCTCCCTCACCCTGTTGTGTCCTCTGTGGGAAAGCTCAGCGGGAGTCTCACGCTCCATCCAAGGGGTTGCCTGGGCTGAAATGCATGAATTACCTGCTTATAAGATAAGCGCTTCCGTGAACCATTAATTCACCAATGTCACAAATGAAGCCCTTGTCCGGAGGACGGCTGATTAGTGCAGAGCTGAGTGAGACAAGCTGAGAGTTCTGTGCTTTCTCTGCCCAGCTGTGTGCACTGGTGTGAGCCATCGTAGCCATGACATAAAAAGCTTAAATGGGACGTTTGCTCTGGACCACTACAATTTTCATTAAAATCTTTTTTTTTCCCTCCAAGAAAAAAAAGTATGTTTGAACATTTTTAGTTTTTAGAACTTAAATGGGCAGCATTCAGAAACAAAAAAGCCCTTTAACGAAGGTGTAAACTGTGCCTTTTTTTTCAAATGACTTTTCTTCCCTAGCCCGATACCCATGGTAATGAACACTCCTACCCAATCAAAATATGAAAACAAAATTGGAGCTGTGTCAGCAAGTTGGCTGCAAATAAAACTCAAAACAGGTTATAGCACATGCTAGGAATACAAAATAAGGTTAGAAATAATGCTTCAGCTGTGAGTTCTTCAGGCTGCGGAAATAATAGAGCATAATTTAGTAGAAGAGGAAAGAAGGAGTCAGCACACACAGGAAAAATAAGAGAAGCAAGGAAAACGTAAGGGGCAGGAAACAGGAGTGGAAGAAATTGGAGGAGGACAGTGGGTGCAAATCATAGCAGGATGAGAAGAGAGGCCCAGCCTGGCCCAGAAGGTCCTGGAGGGTGTCATATGAATCTCTCCTTGCGCTGGGTTTTCTTGGCAATTCCAAGTGGACATCAGACCTCAATAAGGCAAGCCCATAGCATAGGCGTTTGTAACATCAGTGTCTGACTTCCAGCAAGCCCCGAAAGAAGGATCCACCAGGAAGTATGCAGTCTTTTGTTACCAGGTGACTAGAACATTCCAGGACAATTTATTTTATTAGTCCAAAAGTATCCTCTACAGCCTAACCGAATTTGTGGAGCAGCTCTGTAATTAAATAGGCTTACAGATACAGATGTCAGTTCAGAGGACTCAGTCAGATTTTATTTTTCTTTCTGCATCCTCATCAAGATGTTTCCGGTCCAAATGTTCCCCACCCCCTAGGAACACCTAAGCCTGGTGAATGGACAGGACCTCTAGAGTTAGCAAGTCCCTGCTTTGTGTTGTGTTTGCAAGAGGCTTATCAAGATAGTCACCTCAAGTAGCAATTGGGACACTGGCTTTTGCTGTGATTCAATTAAAAAGTATTTTTCTTAAAAGATTTTATGAAGTTCATTTTCCTATGTACTTTGCTTACTGGGGCTAACAATTAAGAACCTGTGATTAAAGGAGATGGGCAACCTTTCTTGTCTCTCTGCCCACACTGGCAAAAAGAATTCAAAACTATGATCTCTACCATATACCCGTCTTAAGGAGGGCATCGCCTGCCTGTTTGTAGTGACCCAACTTCCACAGGCTGTTTCTCTGTTCTCAGTTTAGAGATAACCACACATACAGCGCACATGTGTGAAGATTTGTTAGAAGAAAGGCAAATATACTGATTGTAGCTCCCCTTAACACCCTACAATCCCTCCTGGCTCCTCTGTTGAAATCATCATTTCATGAGAACACACCTTCCTCACCTTTATTATTCACTGCCAAAGTCAGCTCCTCCCTCCCACCTGGCCAGTCCTTTCTCATTGTCTGTGTGTGATGCGTTCGTTAAAATAAAAATCCATTTCACCCGCCCAGCCTTCACCTCTGTCTGCTTGTGTGCCCTCTCTTAATTTTACCTTTTAGGAGTCAGTTGTGAGACAGATTTTGAGCGTTGGCCTCTGATTTGCTTTATTTCACACGGATGCCGTTCCACATTAATTTTTTTAAATGAGGTCTTTAGTGGTTAGCTGCAGAGGCAATTTATTTTACACTTTCAGAAATAGTACGGGGGTGGAGAATCAGAACTGAAAGTTCACTTGAGGCCCAGCCAATGATTTACAGCGTTATCAGTTTCGCTCACCCGGCCACTCGCACCTGGGCCAACCTGCCTGTCCTTCCGGTGGGGTCGCAGGCTCTCGGCAGGACTGCTCGTGTCTTAATTAACTTTCCAGCTTCATGGTGACCCAGCACTGCGTGTACGTGCCTCTCTTGTCACCTGTTCCGTGTCTGGCAAGTTGCTGGTGTGTTTCAAATTTGGTGTCAGTTTAATGAGCCTACTGACTGGGCATTCAGAGCAGCGTGTGTGTGGCCTTCGAGTGGCAGGCCCGTGTTCGGCAGAGAGGGTGGCAGGTAAGAGAGGGAGTTGTGCAGGGGGGGAGAGACCAAATGCAAACACGATGATGTGTTCATTCGATGTGAGAATTGACGGGTTGGAATGACACCTGCCCCAGCGATCCTCAGGATGGCACGTAAATGAATGCACTGCCCAAGTGACTCTGAGTTGAAAATGTTAAGTGGTTAAGAAGCTGATAGTTGGGTGCCAGGAGGCCACAAATGGACCTTTTACCATAGATGGGACACTGAGCAACAGTGGAGACTCCGGGAGCTCTACGGTCAGAATAACTGACTCGGGGTCCCTGAAATCTTCCCCCAGGGAAGCTGACTTGCAAGATGAGAGGCAAGAGAAAACAGTCGAGGCAGAAGGAGCAGAGTGCACACATGCAGTGATGGAGCAGCTAGGACCCGGGGCTCAGGGGCCAGTCACTGAGGCCAGCCCGCTGCAGAGATGAGGGAGGAACAGGAGCATGTATGCCCCGGGAGCACCTGTCTTGCCCGTCTCAGCAGCGGCTAAATGGAAAGAGGGATCTTTGGGCTCTAGTTCTGACACCCTGTTCTTGCCACTTGTCAGCAATAGTTCCTTCGTGTGCAAAAATGGGCGTTATAATCCCAGTCACATAGCTGTGAGGAAAATCAAATGAGATGACATATTTAAAGTACCTGCCGAAGTTCCCCCAATCTGCCAGTTATTGTGACCTTTGTATATGTCCTTATGACGCACAGATTCCACACTCGAAAGCCCTGTGGCCCAGCAGGTAAACCCGGAGATGCCAGCAGCACCAAGGAAAAGGAGCTTCGCAGCATCTGCCTCACACTCGTACTGCACAGAGAATGTGCTTCCTTTAGGAGCAGACCCTACACAGGCGGGTGGCCCTGCACAATCGCACCTCCCGGTTCTCCGATCCAGATTTCTAGTGAAATCCCCCAACTGTTCTGTGTTGGCCCCTAATGTGCATGTAAACCACAGAGCAGGCCGAACAGTCCACGACCTGTGGGCCTCCAGTCAATGGCCTTTGATCTCCATCCTCTCTCCCACCACATTACAGGCCCTTGCAGGGCGAGGACTGTGGCTGTTAATGATTTGTATCAGGGCCGGCTCCTGGCAGATGTATCGTGGTTGGAGGGCACTGACTTTCGCCACATACAGACATCGACACCAGGGGCGAGGAAAAAGCAAGCCAACAAGTGAGGTGTTAAAAAGTGCAGAGTTTCAAAGAGTGACCCAGTGCCTTCGCCTAAGCCCAGGAATGAAAACTTTTCAAACTCAGCCCCAGCAAGAAGCTCCTGGGAGAGAAGCAGATTCTTGGGAAGAAAAAAAAAGTACAGTCTGTGAAGGGCAAAGTTTGGCAATCTATTAAACGGCTAGTTACAATAGGCAAGTGCAGAGATCACAGAGGCAGGGATTAATGTACACACATCTATACAGGGAACTTTGATGCTTTCAAATGCCTCCTCGCCATCTGAAAAGCAGGCAGCAGGCATCGCCTACATATTTCACAGCAGTCTACCTGTCTGGGTGTTTGGGTTTGACAGCAGGAAGCTCTTTGAAAGGAGGCTGAGGCATTTCAAAAGCTTTCACTTAGATATCCAGTTTGTATATTCTGCTGATACCTTTTCAAATTGCCTTTATTTTTTTAACTAATTCTAGAATCTCTTATTAAGCTGTAAGTCTGCGGAAAGAGCAAATTACAAAGCTAAGATGCCGTTTGACCACCTCAAGTGACAAACACTGACTGTAGCTCGTGTGCCACCCCGGATAACAAGGAAGGAGAGGAGTGAGTTTTACAGATCAGAACTATTTTCAACGGCAGCCCAGTGAAAACTGCCAAATGTTTGAACCGCTTGACTCCTGCCCAGATTATTTCATAATGGTTTAGGGAGGGATATTTACAGCTTTCTATGAGTAATAAATAAGTTAGAAGCCATTCATTAAAATCTGCTAAATTACAGACCCTGCAGACAGATTCCTTCTTTTAAGAAAGAAATGATGACCTGAAAACTGGTCCCCAGTTTCTGGCTTTCTCTTCTTTGATTCTCTTTTTGCCGTTTCTTCTTCCTGGCTAAGTGAGTTGAAGGCCCATGTTCGGGGGTTCTCACAGCCATCTGTGTTTGGAGCCACAGTGCAAGTAGGAAGGAAGTTGGGCTGCTTTGCCCTGGTGAAATCATGGGACAGGAATTTGAAGGTTTTGGGTCTGTTCTCAGTTCCACAGAGGTCTCGTCCGTCCTTCTCTGCCCCTTTTTTTTTAAAACAAGGAGTCTCCATGTGAAGGAAAAGGTCAAGATCTGCAGGAGAGGCTGCAAAAAAATACTGTTCTCCAAATTGTGACAGAGGTGCGGTAGCTTGGCTATCTCTTCTCACACCATGTTGATTGTGGGCTGTGGGAATCTTACACAAGCCCTAACCGAGCCAGAGAGGATTAGTTTTCATTTCATCCAAACACTACAAGGAAGAGCAGACTGTCGGTACCCTAAAGCTATACTTAGGAACAGGAAGAAGTGGGTAGAATCCTTTCGGGAGTGACAGTAAAACCAGGAGCCCAAGTTCATCTCAAGCACTCCCAGGCCAGACTGAGAGGGGACAAAATAAATGTACCCTCATTTGGTTTGGTGGTGGATCTTGGGAGCGCAGCAGTGCTAATTTAGCTCACAGCTAGCAAAGGGGAGAAACCACACCCAGGAATTAGAAATGCGAGTGGATTCTAGGGTCTTCCCAGTAGAAAGCTGTCCTTACCCTTAAGGAAGCATTTCTGTTTCTCAATGCTTTGTCACGCGTATGGAAATTTGTCCCCAACATCCTAATTTAGCCCGAATCAAGACAACACACAACATGACCCTGTCTTTTGTGCTGACGGTCTCTAGCCTGACCTGTCTTCATTGAGGTCTGGAACGAAGAGAACTTGCCTCTGGTGCTGGACACAGCAGCCATCTCCTGCTAAATGATGAGCACATTTTTTAAGATGTCCTTTTTATGGCTTCTTAAATGACAAGGCATTTTAAGCACAGTGTGATAAAGGGGCACGATCATAAAGTAATATGGATAGGAAGGAAAGTATCTTATGTGAGCAAGGAGTGACAGAGCAGAGCGTTATCAATGAGTGGGATTTCCTGTAAGTAGAAAGATAAATGAATTAGTAACTCAGAGTAATTTTAAAAAAATACATATCCAGATGAAAGCTTGGATAAGTTTGATCCCTCTTAGCCAATGAAGTATGATCTCTAATTAGGTTTCCACGCAGACGGTGCGGGCTTGGAGTACATTTCTGAATCTAGTTGACCTTTTCAGCTGGAGAAGCCAAATGATTTCCAGCCCATGCTCTTTAATTCTGGAGGAATTTCTAATTTGTTGCCAGAGATAAAAACTCACTCCAAACAGGAAAAAAAGTTTTAAATAGTCCAGAGTCTCATTTATAGAATATTAAAAATTTTAGAGCCGGGCGAACCCTAAGAGATCGTTTTATTTAATCCCCCTAGTTTACCAAGAATAAAACCGAGGACCAGACAAAAATGAGACTTGTCCAAGGTCGTGCAGAGACTTGGGACCTAGGACTGGAACCCAGAGCTCCTGCTGCCTCCCACCCCAGAGTCTGTGTCTGGCTGGTGTCTTGTTTGCCTGCCGGGCTGTTTTATAGCATCCAAATGTCGCTGAATCAAAGATCCCTCGCTGAACGCCACCATCCCTGCTTGAGGGAAAATTCCACGGGCCTACACCTACCCTCTTGCCTTTCTTAATTTCTTTTGGAAATTCTCTATTCTCTTACCTTATTAATGTTAAAACAAAACGGGTTCTTTTATTGCCACGGGCAGCAGGAAAGTTAAATTCTTGATGGAGACAAGTGTCTTCCCCAGTGAGAGCCAGTAAATTAGTTCTGAGGTCCTCTCACTCACCGCGACTGTAATGAGACAGACACCAGCCCTCTTCATTAATGAGGTGCCAATCACAGAGGGAGCAGCCTCGCCCGAGCCTTGGGAGAGGGGTGCGGGCAAGAGCCGTGATTGGCACCCAGCGAGCAGGGAGGAAGCAGAAAATAAAAGTCTCCAGAGGCCGACAAACACGTGGCTGGTCTGAAATCAGAAAGGCAGGCCGGTGGGAGCTGCCGATGCCCCTGAATGGGCAAGGCGGTGTGCTTTATGGAAAACATCTTCAGAAATACGCAGGAGACTTGGGGGGCTGCCCTCTGGCATATTTTCCATACGTGCCACTGGAGAGGTGTTTACAGTGGCTCCCACTTGGGGACCCGAGTGACGGGTGACAGTTGGGGTTAGCTAATGATTGGATTCTCGTGCGGGGCTGGCTCTCTTCTGCCTTCGATCTTGTCAAGAGTTTGAACATGCTGTGTAACCTCTAAAATTTAGAAAAAGAAACTTTTTAAAGAAAGGTAAGGAGGGTGATGCTGAAGGAGTCTTGTCCTTGCATGAAATCTTTTGCGGTAGGAGTCCCTGGTCTGAAATGTACCCAAAGACCAGTTTAACTCGAGTAACGTGCGTCCAGGGCAGTGGAAAAGTCTAAGTCACGTTGTTCGGCTCTTCTTGTCCAAAGTGGCTCGTGGTAAGTCCTCCCCTCGAAGATGGCACGTGCTGTCTTTGCCTCTCAGTCACCCACAACAGCAGTCACAGCACTGTCAAGAAGGTTTGGGGAAACTCTCTGTGCAACTGCCCTAACTTGGTTGTCAACATTTGCGGCCTGCCTTTGTGTAGGGAGCTGGTCAAATTTGCATCTGGGAGTGAACAGGACTTGCATTTAGAATGAAATGCCTTTCTCCCTCGACTGTTTTGGTTTTTTTTTTTTTTTTTTGCCCTGCAAACATTTATTTTTCTATGAAAATGGGTCTGTATGACGGTTAAGAGACTTTCAGCGCTCCAAACAACTTAATCAAATGTCTGAGCGCACAATTAGGCATGCTTACGTCCTTCAAGAATCAGGAAGCGGAAGTTCTAATTGGCAGAGCGGCATCTTGAATGTCATTTTCTAAACCCATTAGACCATGTCTAACAGAGAAAGAGGAGAAGCAGCCACAGTTTACAGAATACCCATAGTGGTGTCCCTTCGGAGACATAAATCCAGGGCAGCAGTTAGATGGCAGTGAACGTGGAGGTGTAACAAGATAGCTGTGAGGCCCCCAACTGCTCCAAAGGAAATGGTGTGCTTAAGATTGTGCGCAGGCTTACTTGATAATAATGGGAGACAGCATGTGCCAGCAGCCTGGAGATGGTCCTGTGTGTGTGTGTGTGTGTGTGTGTGTGTGTGTGTGTATGTGTCTGTGTGCGTGTGTGCGCGCACGGCAGTTGTTTAAACACACAGGCATCCTTGGGTGCAGTAACACATCCCATTTTCTCTGAATTGGTGGTGTCCTGTGTCCTCAGAATGGCCAAAGCCCAAGCCTGCCAGCACAATTGTCTGTAGTTACTCAAATCTGATATGGCAGCCTCCATGTCTGAAGGATTTGGGTTTAGCACCATTAAATTTTAAATTAAGAAGAACCGGAAGTTTTTAATACATCCAGGTCAGAGCGGGGCCTCCCAGGGACTGTAGCCTCCCAGGAAGCCCTCATGGAGTATAGCTCTACTTCTGGAAAATCTGACAAGATTCACCTAGGAACTTTACTCTTTGTTGAAAGCCAAAAGGAAGAGTCACCATGGGAAATAAAGATTCATAAAGCCAAGTACTTCTTTTTTTTTTTTTTTGGACATTTTGTTTCTGTGAAAAATTTGCTTTTCAAAAACTTGGTTGACAAAGGCCTTATTTGTCCTTTTTTTTCTTATATGTTAGACACCACCTGGGTTTGTAAAGATAAAATTCTCGTAGAGGTTTTGGATTCATCTGTTTTCAAAAGCACTCAACAACTTGATTTTTTTCTTTCTTACCAACCACCATGGTCTGCAAGGAGGGAGAAACTCAGCTTTCTGTTCGAGCAGTGGGTCATATCACGTCCTCCTAAGTGCGTATTGAGACTCAGCAAAGCAGCAGTCTGCTGCCTGAGCCAAGTATTCTCTTTCTCTTTTTCTCTCCCTCTCCCTCTTTTCTCTCTCCCCACCCCCCTCCCCCTGGTACTAGAGATTGAACCCAGGGCCTTCTTACTGAGCGCAACCCCAGCCCTTTTTATTTTTTCTTTTGAGATAGGGTCTCACTAGGCCACTTAAATTGACCAGGCTGACCTCAAACTTGTGATCCTCCTGCTTCAGCCTCCCAGAATGCTGGGATTACAGGTGTGTGCCTGGTTGTGACTCAGATTTTAAAAACATACACACACACAACTGTATCACCTTTGCCATATCCAACCTCTCATATCATGACTTGAGTTGAAGGCAAAGCTGAACAGCCAGAGAGAAAGACGAAGTCTACCCTGAAAATTGCTCATGGGCAAATGAGAGAATTCCATCTCCCCTACTCAGCATACTATAGAATAGATACTTTTCTGAGCTGAAAAGGGAGACATTGGGGGGGGGGGAATAGAAGCCATATATCGGGCAAGAGCTTGAAAGCAGCGCAGGCCTAGGAGATTGTAACATTATAAAACAGCGTTGCCCAGCACATTCTCAACGACTATTTCTAGCGAACCAGCCCTTCCACACACTTACCATAAAATAATTGATGTTTGTAATAATGCTGACCCTGGGGCACTGCGGGATCCTAAAGCGCCTTCTGAATCATCAGTGATTCATTGTGTTCTGGGTGGTTTTCTTGTTGAGCAGATTTTATTGTATACTAATCCCTTTGAAAATCGGTGACACGTCTCTGGTTGGTACCAGAGCTTTGTAACCAAGAGCACACAGCCGCAAGAGACTGGTGGGTGGTGTCTCCAGTGTGCAAGCTACCTGCCACCCCCACATCCTCCCTTCTGCTGCCTCCTAAGAGGCAGCGCTGCCCAGGGCGTCTGCAGAAGTTGGTCTCCTCCCTTTCCTCCCTCTCCTGCTCAGCTTGCTAGATGGAACCCACATGCAAACAGCAACTCCATCTTCCCAACCCCTCCCTATGCCCTAGAATAGCAGGGGCCACTAATTAGGTTGAACCCTAGAAAAGTTCTGGTATTTGACCAGTTTTAATCTACAAAAACAGCAACTTCCTGTGACCAGCCTCAATGATTACAAATATCGGGTACCTGTGTGTGTGTCTGTGAGCATAGATGTGCGTATCATCCAATTACCCAGAAGACTTGATTAACAGGAACAGCAAAGCTCTGGCTGACCGCGCGACTTGCTGGTCCTGGTTTGTTAAGCAAATGACTTTTCCTTCTTTGCTGGTCCTTAGCTCTTCACCAGGGATGGGACCCTGGCGTTTTCACAGCGCTGGATATATTAGGCGAAATGGCCTTCCGATTGCTTGGTAGGCTGTTTATATTTTAATGCTGTTTACAGATTGGAATATTCCATAAATATTCATTGAGTGCCTTATAAAGGGATGGCTCCAAAGAGCACTTTATTAACAAGCTCCTGCATGTCGGAGAAACTACAGGAGAGAGGGCTTTATCTTTCCTCTTCAAATTCTTGCCCACGACTCCAACTACCCTCTTCACACACACGGCTGGCATGACCTGGGATTTACCAGCTACATTAACCGCCCAAGTGTCAACTAGTGAATTATTTCAAGTAAATGAACACACCAAGGGAATCCTTTTTCTGTCCCACACCAATGCTCCTTTCATTAGCAAATATTCCATGTTGGTGACAAGTCAACCAGATACCAGAGAATGTTTAGCTTGTTTTCACTGCTCCACATTAGAAGAAAAAATGTTTAAATCTCGGCTTCTAAGGAACACAAACTGAAACCCATTTCAAACAAACTTTTAACTTTGGGTTTTGAATTTGAAGCTGTAAAACACACACTCCAAGGTTATACGTTTTTTTAAAAATCTTTAAGTACTGAATTATTGAGTGGTAAATCCAAATACTATCAGACCGATCTTGGTACCAAAAAAATGAAATACAGGAAATCATTTTGTATCTCCTTGATGAGAAGAAATAGAGCAAATAGTATTCTTCCCCTGTCTTTGTGTCAGAGACGGTGACACAGCCCCTTCTGTTTAGTCGTATCATTTTAATTGGTAAGATAATATTTGGGGAAAGATTAGGTAAAAAGCAGAATGAAATTGGCAGGCGCTGAGATCTGCAGGGTGCCGTTTGGCACGCGTTTCTCTGAGGCCTACCCAGAAGTGGTTAATCAGAGAGTAGGGACGATGTCAGATTACATTAAAGGCAGATTTCTGTATGTTTATGGGCAAATCTGAGATGGCCAGTCTTTCAGGTCTGGAGCTGTGGTTACACACAAAATGGGATCCTAAAGCTGAAATACCAGTGTTTCATCCTTCCGACAACTTAGCCTCCTCCTCCGTCCTTGTGGGAACTGTGGGCACTACTGACTCAAAACTGTCCTACCCTTCCCTGATGGGTGATGTATTAATTGCTAGAGGTGGCCTCGGCCTTACCTCACCCTGGGTTCCTTTGGAGGGCCCAATAGTGAGAAGTCAGTTCATCTCAAGCAAAAAAATCCAGCGATGAGGACTCTGATGCTTTGAAATGCACACTGCTGTGTGTGTGTTTGTGTGTGATGTGGGACTCGGCCTCCAGCGTCGTCCCGGCTGGCCTTGGGGGGCGGGACTCCAAGTGTGCTCTTTGAGGCCTTCCTTGGGGAGTATTTCTTAGCAGAGTGCATTTTTGTTACATGAGGACACAACTGCATGTGGCCACTGAGTCAACCTCTTGACGTCAGTCAGTTCTTTCCACTTGTCCTCATGGTGCTTGGTTGAATGTTTGATTGGATAGGAGTCGGTTGGTGTCGTTCAACTGAGTCAAGGTGTTTTATGGACGAAAACATACTGGATTGTAAATCTTAAAAACTGGTCCAGATTCTGCTCAGCCTGTCGCATGACGTTCAAATTCCGTAAGCACTTTGAACCTCAGCTTCTTTGTTTATAAGGTGAGATCTGCCCAATTTCCCTTATCAGTCCCTCAGGGCTTTTATTTACTCCAGTGTTATGCTAGGACATCCTGTCCGTTCACCACCAGTGGGTGTGAAAGTTCCTTAATCCATACGCATGATTGGCTGGAACTTTATTATGGTTAGTCGGAGTCGCACGGTAGGAGGTGATTCGAGAATGGCTTCATCCGACTTTGTATCACAACCAGAAGGAAATCTTTTACTCTCCACCGATGGCAGTAAGAAGTGAGACAGACACCTGCATCAGTTGTGTTCACTCACTCATGACTGCTTTAAAGATGAGCAAACACTTGTTGAGAGAATCATGGCCAATTCTTTGTGCTGGCTATTACCAAAGAGATGAAAAGGAAAGTCCCCACTCCCCAATTGTGTTTGAAAACCGAGACGTCTAAAGGCTTAGAACAAGAGGTGGTGAATGGACAGGATGTCCTAGCATGACACTGGAGGTGTAAATAAATTGCTGGAACCGATGGCATCCACCCAAGGGTTTTGAAGGAACTCAAGGGTGAAATTGTGGAACTGTTGGCCAAAATGTGTAACTCATTACAAACGGGTACTGTGCTCACGGCCTGGCGCGTTGCCACCGGGACTGTGAAAGTGGAGAAGTACAAATAGGTGAGTCTTGCTTTTATACCTGGCAAGCTGGAAGAGACTGTCTGAGCGGATGGTGTCACTGAATACAGGCTTATCAGTGTTCAGAGCTCTTACTGAGTGTTCACTCTGGCCGAGGACTGTACTAATGAACAAATGGAGCTGTCTAGAAGGCAATTTGAAAAGGGCGTCACAAAATTCCAGTGCTCAAAACAGATTTGGGAAGTCACTAGCACTTCAATCAGAAACAGCCAGTCTGCCTTGGAAAGTGAGCTGAGATCAACAAGCAATGTCTGCCCTGATCGGCACTCTGTGCTCCATGTCTGCCATCTTCATGTAACAGTGTTCCGTGTCGGCCATTTTCATGCAGATAGTGCTCTATGTTGGCCATCTTCATGGGGGTGGGTGTTGGGCTTGTGATAACCAGGGAGGCATGTGAAGAAAGAGAAGGGAAGAGGTGCAAAGGAAAAATCCTACAGAAAATGACCATTGAAGGAATGAGTATAGAAAAAGAAACCAGTAATGAGGCTGAAGTTTCATCATTTACTCATCTGTTCATTTGTCCAACATACACGTGTAGAGCAAGTGTGCCAGGCACCATTTTGTACCCAGAAGTGGAATCTAGGAGACAGACAATGATCTGTCTTTGGAGACCTCAAGAACAAGTCAGATAATAATAGACACTCATATCAGAGGAGGGGAATGTAGTGCGAGAAAATTGAATGGGGCCTTTAGTTTGGCTGGTCAGCTCTTGGAGCAGCCAACCCCTAACTGGCAGGACTCAGCCAGCTATGCAAAGAACTGAGAGAAGAGCATTCCAGGCAGAAGAAAGAGGTAGCGCAAAGGCCCTGGGGAAGAGAAATGGCATAAAATACTCTTTCCTGAAATTGGACTGTGCAGGATGACAGCTTGGGACTGAGGAGTACATTTCCTAGTGCTGCTTACAATTGATTGGCTGGCTGTGCAAAACAGGGAGACCTGGTAAAGTCTGCAGATTTGGGAAAAGGAGAAGTTTGAAGAGGGAAGACTGACTATTCAGGGGACAAAAAGCATGATCGATAGTGGTGAGAAGCTGAGATGGAGAAGGAGCTGAGATGGTAAGGTAAAGGCAGGGGTAGATAAAAAGATGGTAGAACAGCATTCCCTACCTGTATTCAAATATGTGAACTCACTTCATAGTAATATGTATTATTTGGAAAAAATTTTAATCATCTATTCATTTTGCATTCCCTGAAAAATGAAGCGACTTAATGTTTTTAAGTGTATATCATTTTAGATAAGCATATATTAAAAGTTTTATTAAAAAATTAATTGAATACAATATTTACAAATATTCATGGATTATGGTAATAAATTCTGAATGAGTTCCATCTAACAAGTGACTCACATGATTTAATTTACTTTAATTATGTGTGAAATGACAATTCATAAGACATACATTAAAATGACAGCTAATAACAGGCTTAGTTTGGAAACCAAATAAATACTAAAATGTGGGTTGAAATTTAACTGTGTATTATAGTATCAAAAATAGGAAAAAACAGAAATCTGCCTTCAGAACTATTAGTAGCAAACTTTGCATTTTGCTTTTTTTAAAACACTGGGTTTATTTTTATTTCATGTTTCTTTTTTCTAAATAGTGCAATAAAAGAAGATTTCTGTTCATGATCAGGAAACGTGTCTGTGTCCAAAGAATTAAAAGGCAAACTGGACATGAGCAACACCACATTTCTTTTATTAGCATTGGTTTTTGAAGTTACAGAGCAATCTCAATGAGTTATGTGAGAGAAAGAGTCAAAATTCTGAAATATGGTGAAGAAAAATCTTGAAATACAGTTGGCTTTCCATATCCAGGGGTTCTTGCACCCACAGAGTCCTCCAACCATAGGTTAAAAATACTCCAGGAAGAAATACATCTGTACTGGACCATAGGCACACTTCTGTTTCTTTCCTTATTCCCAGAACAATATGGTATCACTGCTATTTACAGGGCATCTGCATGTATTAGGCATCATGAGTACTGTAATCTCAAGATGATTTATTTGTATGAGGGACTTGTGCATCCGTGGATTTTCGTGTCCACATGGTCAGAGGTCCTGGAACCAGCCGGACTGATGCTCAAAGATGCCTCTATCTATGAGGTAACTACCATGTATCTGCTCCATAAACATTTCTCTTTTTTTTTTTTTAATTTCAGAGCTATCCTACTATTTGCCTTTAGCAAAAAACCATTCCGAGTAAAAAAAAAAAAATTAGACAACATCGCTGATGAAACAATTAACAAGAAATAAGCATTTTGAATTGTATGATGGGCTGGTAACCACGGTGACCTATCGGTTCAGCGCCTCACTAGGTTGTGGAGAGGGAGCCTGGCAGCCCCAGCACACTGATTTCAAACTCTGCTCTTTCAAATGGAAACCAAAGTTAAGCGATCATTACGTGGATTCCAGTACTTAAGTAGAAACTAAAATATATGACATTATCACCTTTAATGATGTGAGCACTCCAGAACTCTTATTGTGGAACACTGAATTCTGCCCTTGGAAGAAGGTGGAGACTTGGAAGGCTGAGGGTAAAATGAAATGAAGAATTTTTAATGTCTGTAAATCAAGGAATGATGTACAAAAAAGCAGGAATACAGAGATTTCTTTTCCTTGAATGCTGCATCCCCCACGTCTAGACACTGCCCACCACAGAAAGGACCCTTAACAGATATGTTTCTGGATAAGTGAATAAATCTCCGAGCCAAGCATTTTGGGGAGAAAGACTAGCAATGAGCTAAGTTATGAGGGTAAAATGAGGTAATAATTTTTAATGCCTGTGAATCAAGGAATGGGCAAAAAAGCAGAGTTCTGCGATATGATGGATTCTGAGTTCAGGTTGGAATTAGCCTGTGTCTGTTTAGTGTAACAAAGGTGGATTATTACTTACACATCAGAAATAATGGGTAAGATTATCTGATGGAAGCAATCAACATTGGAAACCTCATATATTACTCTTAAGGGCAGGTTTATAGCAAAGCTAAGTAAGGAATATACCCTGCAATCTCCATGGTAGTCCATGAGGAGACTGGTAATGAAAAAGGATAGGGAAATGGGACACATTCTCATAAAGTGGAGAAGTATAAAAATAGCCAAAGCTATATTTTGAACATCACTTCCTACTCAGACATGGATTATCATTGGGACACACAAATCCAACACAATATAGGCAGCGTCCAGAAATATGCTGAAGCCACGCTCACAGACATCAATCTTACCCTTTCTTGTCCAAATACATGGAGACCAGAATGAGAGTGAGAAGCTTGTGAACAAATACCAGTCCTTCGATTCTGAGTACCCAGGTGTTGCGCCTCATCTGTCTGATGGGAAGATTAATACCAGCTCCATATGTATCATAGTGCTGTAACATGGACCACGTAAAATAATGGGAGTGTGTTTTCTCTTAAAAGAATCCAGAAGTATACTTGCTCTAATAAGGCAGTAAAAATTACATATTTCCAGACAGATAAGATGGCGCATACCTGAGAGAGCCAGGCACTCTGGGAGGCTGAGGCAGGAAGATCACAAGTTTGAGCCCGACCTGAACAACTCAGTGACTTAGCAAGACCTTGTTGCAAAACAAAATAAAAATAGAAAGCACCGGAAATGTAGCTCAGTGGGACCCTAGTTTCAGTCCCCAGTACCACAAAAAAAAGTGTATTTGTGATATATATTTAGCTAACCCATGAACAGCTTCTACAAACACACTTAAAAATAATTTCTTGTATTTGCAGAGTACTTCAGAGTTTATCAGGTTCCACAAAACCATAAAGGGCCCTCCTTGTACAGCTTTAAATTCAGAAAATCTGGGTTCGAGTGCCAGTCTTGTCCTTTGTTAATGTGATTGGGCCCAAAGGTATTTAGTGAACATGGGCTAGCTTTCCTCCTCTGTAAAATGGCTGTAGTGAGTCCTGCACTTGTAGGGTGTTTGGTTTGATTTCTACCCTCTGGTCGGACGTGCGCTCACAGGGCTGGGACCACATCTGCTGTTGTTCCTTGAGTCTGGCATAGCTGTGAGATAGAATCGAGGCTCACAATTGGTTGAGTGGATTCATAATGCAAATTCATAAGTCGTGAACCACCAGCACTATGTTCTAGAGCGGACACACTGACATCTACCTTCCAGGTCAAGGAACCAAGGCTCCAAGCCTCAGTGATTGTTCTGGCACAGCGTCAGGCTCAGCTCCGTGAGCAAGACTCCACACACCCCTTTTCTATGCCATCCTGTGTCCCCTTCTGTTGTAAGCCTCTGGCCTTCGGTAGGATCCTGGGTGACATTTTTCTGAGCTGTCCTCCTGTCTTTTAGAAAAGGAGAAGCAATATCTGCCTTGTTTTTGTTTTTGACGAGGGCTCCTAGGGGGAGGAAAAAAAATCAACTTTTAAATGTTGAATTTTGCAAAAGGAAGCTAAAAGAACAAGGGGGGAAAAAAAGTCCTGAACAAAGCTTCAGCTCTCTCTGCTTTGCACCATTCTGGGCCGGCCAGACTAGCTCTGGAAAATGGATCCGATGCTCAGGACAAGGTACAGGGTGTTTCTTTCTGCAGCCGCCGGAAATGTGTTTGGGAGGCTGATTCACTCACGGCCCCTGCGCAGGGCCTGGGACCAGTGCTTTTCATTATTTGCTGTGTTCCTCGTTGGTTTACAAGGTCAGACTGGATGTTTTGGTTGTTTCCCCAGCAGTGCTCTACTGACCGACTTCACTCTAATCCCTTGATGTCGCTTAAATAAACTGGAGGCGGGTGGGGGCGGGGCGAGCTGCGAACTGCAGTGATTGCCTGCCGCTGTAGTTCTCGGCGGCAAATTAATTTGATGGTGTTACGTAAGTGTAATCATCCTCTCTAATCACATCACAGGATTGGGAACTGCCAGAAATAACAGAAGGGAACATTCGAGATATCAAAGGGGAGCCACTAAAATAGATTGTTTATTTAGGTACCAAATTGAAATGCTATTATGGGGAGATGGAAAACAACCTTCCCCACACTTGCTTGCCGCACGTCCGTCCCTGCGCTTGGCTTACTGTATGTGCCAGGCGCATCGTGCAGAGAGAAAGGGGGAGAAAGGATCAGCGCACCAGCTCTGCTTCCAGGAGGACAGGAGGGGTCTTAGAGGTGTCCGAGCTTCCCGGGTTCTGTGGGCGACGGAGCAATGCCTTGTGTTGGTGCTGTCCCAGCCCTCTCTCTCTGACCTGATGTTCTTTGTGCCTGCCCACTCCCTCCCTTCTTCCGCACTGCCCGTTGCCGCCTCCTCCCTCTTTAAAAAAAAAAAAATTCTCAGGAGAGCTCCGGTGCTGCCCCTTTGAAGTTTGCATCCTCAGAGATGAGGGCAGTGCTTGTAACACCCTCCTGCGCCCCTCAGACACCGCGTCATAGTTGTGAGAAATAAAAGCCCCTCCTCTCCTCCAGGAGCATTTCACAGGTAGTGCGGTCTGCAACTGGATCCCGGAGTAGCACAGAGTCTAGCTTTTGAACCTCACCTCTGCTCCTTACCCTGGGCAGGTGGGCTAGCCTTTCCAAACCTCAGTTTCTTCACCTGTAAAATGGATCGGCACACCCAGCTCTACCTGCTGCTGCTGTGAGGATGCAGGGAGCAACATCCCATGAAGGCTTGGCCCATGATGGTTGTGGACGTGGGTGTGGAGGTGTCTGAGTCCCACCTCCTGCCTGGTGACCTTGGTCCAAGAGTTGCCTATGTGCGCTTCCCCATCTTCATCTGTCTAGGAAGGTAATGAAAACACGGATCAGAATATGGTAAGGGTCAGATAAGGTCACATGTTATAAATCGGTGCCACTAAACCTTAGTTACCAGCATTAGCATTCTCATTACTTATTTGTTGTCATAATAGCAAAACTTAGTTAAACGATGATGATCTGTTTCCTTTCTTCTCACTCCTGATCGCAGAATTGCCAACCGCTGCTGGTGTTTTTTGCCCAGGTAACCAATACATGAAAACAGAATCAAACCACTATGGAAAGAGGCAGGGCACGTGGAGAGCCGGGCAGGCTGAGGAGCGCATACTCCCCTGGGCCCGAAAAGGGCCTCAGCCAAGGGTCAGAGGAGGCCTTCTGCTCCGGGCCTCTGGCTATGCTGTCTTTTTCTCTTTGAGTGTGTGAAATCCTCTGACTTGGGTCCACCGCTTGCCAGCCTTTCTTCTCTAGGCTGATCCCCACTGGCTTTAGATGCCTTCCACAAGCAAAGTCTTCCCGTCAGAACTGAATGGCTCCTTTATCATGGTGTTGAGCGCTGTGCCCAGCCTGGGGCCAGGAGGCTCCGGTCCGTCCCTGCCCTTCAGCCCGGTGGCTTTGTGCAGTGGGCCTAGCTGGCCTGGTCTGAGCTATGCGGACGACAGGGGCCTGGCCCATGCGCCATGGAGTGCCAGCCACATCTCCCTTACTATGGGGTGTGGATGCTACTTTTTCCTTTCCTTCCTTGAAGGGGATACGAGATTGTTGACCTAAAACATAAAAATTCATTTCTGAAAATATTTAATCCATGCTCATCGCAAGAGGGACTAGACCGCTGTCTGCGGTCATCTCTATCTCAGCTTAATGCCCCCCCTCCTCTGAAGATCACTCGTGGAGAGTCAAGTTGTTAGGCTGCCCTGTTCCTGGACAGATTTTAACTGAGCTTCAGTTGTCAGATTCTGGCAAGGCTGAGCTCAGTGGCAATCCCACATATACACTGATACAAAAATTAGAAACTGATTTTCTTTCTTCTAAAGAAAATTACGTGTGCAGTGATTCTCACCCCGTCACTTCATTCAACGTGAACTTTTCAAAGCATGACTTTGAGCTGGTTAGTTTAGGCCTAGAACAGAGGAACAAGTGGTGAGGGGTCCAGTGGCAATGTGGAGAGGAGTGAGTCTTTTCTCTGGTGTAGACACCGCCCGGCTCTCCTCGGCTTTGGGATGAGACTTGGCTGTGCCGCTGGCTGGCTCTGTGACTTTGGAAAACTTACTTAACCTTACTGAACCTCGCTTTCCTCACCTGTAAATAGAGTTGAAAATCGTACCTATTTCATGGCATATTGTGAAGACAGTTCAAAATAACAAATATGAAATACTTGGCATATGGAAAAGGCTCAATTAATCCCAGCTGTTGTTGTTATTATTACTTAGTTTTAGATCTTTCACTGCCTAAAATGATGGAGAATATTCTCTCTGTGATACGCCTTTCTGAAAGGAAATACTGTCTAAATGTGCTAACAGACATTCTGATGCATCTGTCTGGGCAGTTCTGGTCCAGGTCCACTTTGTCCTGCGAAACATAGTCCACTAAAGAAGTATTACTTAAATGCATCATCAACTCTGTTCTTTCTCTTAGCTGTTATAAAAATAGCCTTATATTAATCTCCAAAAATAGCTTTAAAAGATCAATATTTGACTGCATAACTCACTACCACAGAATATGAGTTAGAAAAAACAAGCATTTACAGAAATCTCATTAATTTTCCTTTCATTCCTCTTTAGAGCAATTTGCAGTAATTCAGTCTCGATCAGGCTACGTTAATTTTTACATCTATGTTTTATACAAATGATTTGCTTGAAGAATTAATGGTGCAGAACAGACTGTAGGAGATATACCAGACTTTTTCAAAGATGGCAAGTGTTTTCAGGGTAATAGTAATCTCTAGGAGAATAAAATCTGTAGTTCACACACAGATGTTGTTCAATGAGGAGGCTGAGCAATGGTTCTCAAAATTCTACTCCAGAGAGAGAATCCTGGAGGAGAGAGTTGAAGAATCCCAACTGCACCCCACAGCTTCTTAGTCAGGATTCCCGATGGTGGATGCTGGAAATGTGCATTTTAATGGTGACTTTCATGTTCATTAAAGTTAAGAATATCTACGATATGTAATACTGATACCTTGATTAAAATCACCCAGGAAGCTCTTCATAGCAGTCTCTAGAGCACCTCTCTGTACTAGGAAATATTGGAACCACTGCTCTTTAAAATATTCTAGAGTTCAAATGCTTCAATTGTGTGTGTGGATCTTCGCCTGTACCAGGCAGGTGTGCCTGAAACAGACCCCAACTTCCTGTTACTGATATCATACTTCCTGCCCTGGAAATCTTTAATACTCAGAAATCCTCACAGCCTCCAGATTATTGTGATGAGATTGGGAGTCAAGAAGATCACGAGAGGAATGGAACCAAGCCGAGACTGGAAGGCCTCGAAAGGGAACCAGGATAGAACCTGATGGGAACTTAGTTACTGAACCAGGAGCAGGCTTAGCCTAAGTTGAGCAGCCCAGTTACAAGAATGAGGCTCAGGACAAGATGACCAGGACAGCGCCACCATACAACCCTCCCATGAGTTGGCATAGAAGCCAAAAAGTCCTGTCAGGGAGAGAAACCGCATGATTTATATATGACTTTTAAAGGTAGATGGCTTTTTCAATCTTTGGACCCATTCTCTTGTTAATAAAATCAGCCTGATGTCTGAAGATGCTAGTTCACGTTTCCTCCTGTGTTTACAGGATCAGCTCCCATTATCTGAAATGTGTGAGACCAGATTTGGTTCATGTTTGGGGGTTTTCTGATTTTAGAATATTTTTGTAGACTTTACCAGTCAATCGTCCTTGATCTGAAGTCCAGAATGCTCCAGAATCCAAAACTTTTTGCCTGCCCCTTCAGAGAGTCAAAAGTTATGGATTTCAAAGCATTTCAGATTTTGGATTTTCCGATTAGAGTCGTTCAACCTTTTTTGTTGTTTGTACTATTCACTGGGTTGGGACCACTGTTTTTTTTCATTCATTTCTGTATAAAATAGATCCTAAAGATGTGCAGGCACATTTTAGACCACCACACGGATACACTTACTTAAGATATTTTAAGCCAGGCTTTGATTTAAAACCAGATCTTTTAGTCAGATTTTACAACCGCGAAGAATGAACAGCAAATACAAAGTCAACCCAGAAGTTCATTTATGCTGCTGTTTTCCAGAGATTAAGACCATGGGGTGAGCAAGTTTGCCGGTAATGTAGCCCAGACTCTTGGCTATTTGCAACATTTTAAACTTTAACAAGTGCACAATGCAATATAAATGATGCTTTAAACATTTATGCATTGGGTGGGAATCTGTATTAATTATAAAACAAAAGGCCAAGTCCTAGAAACAAAGGAGCATTGTTTTTTTTTTTTTTCATCCTGAGTTGCTTTACTCAGAATTAGATCCCTAAAGGAGAGGGGTAGAAACAAGAAAAGTTCTGTCTACTTGATTTGTGTCTTTGCTGTGAGGCCTGGACAGTTCATCCTGGAGCCTGCCAGGGCTGATTTGTGTGTCCTGCACTGTGCCTTCCTGGTGTCCCCCACGGACCACACAGTATGTCTGCAAACAGAGCACCTCTCTCGGGCACTCTGTCACCCTTGTAGCCCTAATGGCAAAGCTGAGCCTGTTCTAAAGTCCTGAGTTGGTGGAGGTGATCCAAACCACAGGACGTTTATAAAGTGTCCTTGGCGTGTGATCAAGGCATGTATGCATTTTTCTTTCTGTTTAAAAGTATTTCTAGGTGCTTGGAGTTCAGCTCAGTAGTATGGTGCTTGCCTAGCAGCTTGAGTCTCTGGGTTTGGTCACCGGTACTGCTTTATAAAAAGAAGGGAAGTATTTCTTAATAGGTCAAGGTTAAATAAAGAGATGGCGATTTTTATAAATGTCTCCTTTTATCTTTGCTCTACTTCAGTTCACTCAAACCTTATACCAGAGAGCAGAGCAAGCTCATCCTTACACTTCAACCTGGAGCTGGTAAATAAGAAGGATGGAACATGCTTGCCTTCTAATTAAAAATACTTCCCTTACCAGCTTGCTTTGATTCCAAGGATTCTAAACTTCTTTCCTTTTTTTTTTTTTCCAGTACTAAGAGTTGAACCCAGGGCCTTTGAACTGAGTGGCATCCCCAGCCCTTCTTTATTTTTTTATTCTGGGACAAGGTGTCATTAATTTGCTGAAGTGCCCCCAGCTGGGCTTGAACTTGGGATCCTCCTGCCTCAGCCTCCTGGAGTGCTAGGATAACAGATGTATATGATCATTCACAGCACTTTTTTTAAATCTTCCCCTGGGGGACTAAACCCATGCTATTATGTGGGAGGTAGAAGGGAGGGGCTGAGAAGACAAACGCTAACCAGTTCACACTGCAGCCTGAGGCAGACGCTCAGAGTCGATACTGAGTTGGTGCTCACTGTTTTATTCAGAATTCAATTCAGAATTCCATACAGAATTCAATTCATCTTCCCTAGAAATCAAGTCCTTACTTAGGGCATGCACTGGAAACAATAATCTTATTTTTCCAAAACCAACATGGCAGAGATATTTTTATGACTGTTTTTGAGATGCTTTCAGCAGTTTGAAGAATCCAACTCCTTGTACCGTCCTGCGTCTCATCTTTTCTGTCCACACACAGCCTTGGCAAGGCAGCGCCATGCACAGTGAGCCCAGGCTTGGGGTCCCTCGCTGTCCTCAAAACTCAGTAGAAAGCTTCTTTCTCTTTGAGTTTCTCTTCCAGAGATTTCAGTTTGCTCTTGGGATGGGCCAGCAGGAGTCTGGATCATTGATCACGGGGTAGTTTCAGGTCAGAAAGTTTTCTCCCTATCCCTTTCCAATTTTCAACCTTGTTTATCCAGAGAGTTCTAAAGACAGAATTTATGAATCTTTAGCCTCATAAACCACTTTCCACCCACCATCGAATCAGAGCTGGGACTGTGCGTTTCCGTAGAGCATACCTAGCCTGTTCAGTACATCAAAAGCTACAACTGGCAGTAAACTGGAAAATCAAACCTCCATTCATTAAAAAAAAAAAAAAAAAAGTGTATGGCCTACCACCCCTGACAACTGGCTGCCTATATTTTTCCAGCTGGGTTTTAACTTAACACCTTTTGGGTTTTCCAAGAGGCTGTATTTGTGCTTTTCAAATCTTACTTTTGGATTAACAAAATGGAGCCCAGTGACTGTTCTGGACACACACTTATAAATCCGTGGAGGCTCAGTCTACAGAAGCCACAGGAAATACTATGATATTTTGGAAAAGGTCGAGTTTCACAGATCCTGTAAGGCACTCAGCAGGTTGTAATTATTCCTCTTATTTAAAAGCCCTCCAGATATTTTTTTTTTCCAGAGGGTCTGCAATTGAGGGTAGTAGCATTTTTTTCATACTGTACATTCTTTTTGGCTGAGTGCTGGAAATACACAGGAAATCAAGTGGCTTTGGAAGACCTGCCGGAGGCCAGGCCAAGCCATGAAGTCACTGACACAGGATGGGAAGTCTCCAGATCAGCAGGAACAGGGTTGGCTGCCTCGGTTCCCTCCCTGTGCAGGAGGGAAAAAATGAAGCAGGTGAACACACTGATCTGTCGTGTTTTAACAGAAACCAAATGTCACTGTGTCCACAGGCAGGGTGCAGCAGTTGGAATTGCTCAAGAGGTTTAGACACCAGCCGACAAGACAGCTGCACAGAGGCGGCCAGCAAAGTGGAAAGAGTTGCCTGTGTCTTAATTCGACAGCCTGGTGCGCTTTGGGCCCTGGTTTCTGCTGGGCTGGCTCAGGGCGAGGGCAGAACTGGTCATACCGAGTCCAAAGAAAGCAAGCTGGTTCCTTGTTGACTAGCCTCTGGGCTGCCTCTTAGGAAAATCAGTGGCAAGGATGCTCGTCTCCAACCAGAAAGAAAGTGGCTAGGCTTTTGGTCTCAGCTACTAAAAACACAAAGAAAAGATCCGATTCTGAGGTGTCAGGTAGACATCTGTTGGACTTCCTGTCCACAGGCAGTGCGGACTGCTGGAGGGACAGAAAGCCGTGGGGAGAGACCTCCGCGGGCCTCCTCTGGCCCCGGCTCCAGCCTCTGTGGAGGATGGGGATGCTGCTGGAATCCTGGAAAGCAGAGAGAACTCCCCTGGAAGCCAGTATGCAGCCAGCAAGGCCTTAGCTCCCTGCTACCTCCTCCTTCGGGCTCTGGCTGAGAAAGGTTTGGGCTTGGGGCTGAGGAGGGTTAATTTTGAGCCAAAGGACCAAGGATTTGAGCCAGCATGAATGAAGCGCTCCCAAGACGAGTCACAAAATGGCCTTTCAGATGAGCCATCCATTGAGATGGGCGCCAGCGGGTGAGGTCACCATCGGCACAGGGCGCGGTGGCCGGGCATTGGCTGGGCTTGCAGGGCCTGGCCTGGCCTGGCCTGGCCTGGGCCCATCACGCCCTCCAGCATTTCCATTTAGTCAGCAGCAGAGGCCCTGAGGGAAGCGAGGTGGGGAAGCCATCCAGTTCCCTGTTGGTTTCTGAGGACTAAGTTGATTCCTCCCTGGCTCCCAACTCGGAGAACATACCAGGAAGCGGTAGAGAAGAGCTGCTCTCAGCCCTAGGCGGAAGCAGGTTTGGAGGCATCCCAGCCACCATGTTCCCAGCAGGGACGTGACTTACTGACCGTCCTGCTGCGGAAGAGGCCACGCTAAGTAGTCATCTGTGTAGTTCACACAGCACTTACCGGGTGTCCCTCAAAGTCCGTGGTGCAGAGAGAGGTCGCTAGTATTGTCCTGGTTTACACTTGAGGACTCTCAGCTCAGGGGTGTGAAGTGACCAGCCCTGGGTCGAACAGCTTGTGAGAAGGGGAGCCCAAGTCATATTCTAGGCTTCTGATTCCCCTTTCAGCGCTTCCCTAACTATGACAAGATGCCTGCCTGGATCAGCCTCGGGGATCTGCGTCCCTATCTCTGGAAACTGAGAGCCTGCCACAAAACTGAGGGTGTTTCCATGTGACTGTATGAAACAGAGCTGCGTCATGTGTCCACAGCCAGAAACACGTTCATTTCCAAAAAGAATTTAAAAGCAATTTGTATGATTATTGTGGTCCTTGAGAAAATGCTGAAGGAAGAGGTCCACCTCTAGCACAGGGCAGATTTCCCGAACGCCATTGTCCGTCTTTCTCCTCAGACCCCCATCCATCGTACCTGGCCATGGCCTTGTCACACCCTTTCTTCAAAACAGAATCTCTCCCAACTTTCCTCCACCTGGCGTGCTCTGACTCTTACCAATTTCCCACCTGTCCCTTGCTGTGCAGCTTTTTCTCTTCCACGGATTCGGTTTCTTGGATGTAAAGCAGCCAGACAGTCCCCCTTTCTTTTGTTCTCCACCTCCATCCTCAGCTATTGCTTGTCCCTGTTCCTTGTCGTACGTGGACATGACCAGAGACAGTGGCCTCCCACCTTCTAGGCAGCCAGTGTGTAAGACGTGCCGGGCGGAGCCTCATACTAAACTCAGGCTCAGAAGTGGACTGGACCATCTGGAAATGGGCAGAACCACTGGTAGATTCCCTCGCTGTGTCTTATTTATGTTGCCTTCATCAGTCTGTTTCGTTTGCTGGTGGTGGTTTGTTTTTGAGACAGGATCTCACTGTGTAGTCCAGGCTGGTCATGAACTTGCGATCCTCTTGCCTCAGCCTTCCCAGTGCTGGGATTACTCCTGCCTTTATTGGACTCATGAGTGTCTATAATGAACTGGTCTCAAGTAAAAATACTTCCTCTCCTCCTTGTTTGCTTGTGATAGACTCAGTCAGGGCTAAGGTCTCCACTTTGGTATAAAAACGACCCTTTCCTGGTAGGATGTCATCAGGACCAATAATGAGTAACTACTTACTCTTTGCTATGGAAATTAAATTTTGCATGTGTCATAGAGCCAAAAACAGTGAAGAGTAAATGTGTTTACATAAAGGAGAGTATCGTGTGGGTTGTTTTGTGTGTCTATCTGCCTGTGTTTACTGCCGCGTTATTCACTGTGGGACTTGATCTGGGTGCCTGTCAGTGATGAATGGATAAAGAAATTGTTCACTGTGTATACGTATGCCGTGGGAAATGCGGTATGTATACACCAATCAGTCTTCAAAGGGTTGGTGGAGGGTAAGAATCCTCTCATTTTCAGCAACGTGAATGAACCTGGAGGACCTTATATCAACTGAAACAAGGGGGCACAGCAAGACAAGTCGCATGCAGTCTGTCTTTTGTCTGGAATCTACAACAGTTGGACTCAGAATTGCAGAGTTAAAAGGTGCTACCAGGGACTGCGGCGTGGGGAATTGGTGAGATGGTGGACAAAGGACCCAAAACTTCAGTAAGATGGGAGGAACAATTTCAAGAGATCCGTTACTTATCATGGTACCTACATGAAATATACTATGTGTATTTTGCTGAGAAAATTGCTGAGAGTACATTTTAAGTGTTCTCACCACAAAAAATCACTTGTATGTGAAGCAATATGTATGTTACATACATTGATTTAATCGTTCCACTATGTGTACACGCATCAAAAAATTTTGTACAAAATATGTACAGTTCTTACTCATCAATTAGGAAATATGTTTTTAAAACATTCTCTTGCTCCCAAAATGAGTATATCTGTGGGTATTGGAGTTTGGGTGTGTGCTCGCTTTGGCAGCACATATACTAAAATTGAAGTTTGAGTGGTTTCTGTGTATTTCTGCACGTGTTTCTGGATAGGTTTCTGCATTTACTCATCTGACAATTTATTGTGAGTACGTATCATTTTTATAATCAGTAGAAAAGTTATGGACACTTTTACAAAGAAGAACAGCATTCAGCGTGGGTGGCAGGGAAGAGACATGAAGAAATATGGTGTATGTTGGAGACAATAACTTGTAGATTTTTATATGTACATCTCCCATTAGGGCCCTGCGAATTCTTTGCCTTTCACTCTAATTGCCCCCGAATGAGATTGGGTTTCAGAAGCTGTGTAAATGCTGTGACAGAACCTTTCATTTGGCAGGTGCCTCTCTCAGGAAGCTGGGCAAGGAGGAGCCTCTGAGCCCCCCAGGCAGTTTGCACAGTCAACGGTCAGCTGTGGCCGTGCCTAAAGTGGAAAAGGAGAAGGGGAAGGGAAGGTTGCTGGGCTTCCCACATGGATCATAAAGATAAGGCTCCTGAGGCTGCACAGGCGATGCTGGAAAGAGAGGCTGGCTGCTGGTGTCCACCAGGTCCGGGCTGGAAGGCTGTAGGGAGGAATAGGCCATTTACTCAGTATGCGCTGTGTAAACCTGCACATGGTCCTTCATACACTGTGCAGCCTTTACATGGGATTTGAATCCAAGCTCTGGTTCACTGAACTTTCCCTTCCCATCCTGATTGACTGGCCGATGGTCAGTATTGTATCTGACTCAACAATCGAGGTGTTTGCAAAGGATTTGAGGATACCTCAAGCTGTTACTCACAGACTGACCCCGAGCATGGAGCATCCATTTCTTCTAAACCACACCGTTTCTCCTGCCCAAGCAGAATGCCTGGGACCTGTAGTCTGCGGCTGCTAAATGCCATGCAGGAAATACGGTGAACTGAGTGCTCGGCCTCAGATACCACAGCTGCTGGCTCCCACTTCAGGGGAGTCCAGCAGTAGGGAGACCTGCGCCCCCGTTGGAGGCAGAATCTGACCAACAGGATTCTGCTAGCTTCTCATCCCTCCAGAGCTGGATTTTGGAGAGTCTGGTAAGAGGAGAACCATTCGAAGAAACGTGCCGTTTGGTCCTGGCAGTTTTTGTCATCTGTTTTGTAAGAGAAGAAAAATGTAAGCGAGCTCTAAGCATCACCGCCATGATTTCACTGTCAAGCGTGCTCCAAGGAGAGCCTTTCTGGGGTGGTTCCTGCCACTTCTCCAACAAACACAAAGCTCGGGGTTTAGGCACTTACGCCCCCAAAGTGATCACTCTTCTTCCCCCTGCCTGCTCGGAAAGCCACTTCATGGAGATGGTCAGCTCTGCACACAGCCTGCCTGGCACTGTCACTGGAGACTTTAATGATGTCGCAGGCTCGCAGTTCACAATGGACTGATGGTGACTTTAAAAAAAATTGAAGCCAAAAAAGGGAGTGATAATCTCAGGTGTCCATTCCAACATGTCTTGCTCTTTCCATCTTTCCCAAGAGAGGGGACGAGTCAAGTGAAGAGAGGAGAGGCTGAGGTCCAGAGCAGATGGACACAGCTCTCTGTTTCCAGTCATCAGTTAGGAGCTGGGGCAAGCGGAACGTTGCTTGCAGGGGGAGAAAAAAGTGAATATGAAGAAAAGAACATAAGAAGGAAATGGTCTCAATGAAAATCAAATTTAAAGAAAGAAGAATAAGTCGTTTCCTTTCTTGGTTTCTAGGAGGGCTCAGCAAGGGGAGAGGAGGGTTGCGTGTGTTCTGTCGCTCAGGGGATGGAGCCTGGGGGGACCCTGGGCAGGGATGAAACTTTCACCGGACCCCTGTGAAGCAGGGTATTGAGAGCCATTAACGTGTCCCAGATTGGTCCACACAAAATCTTCCTTGATGTCTATTTAACTCCTGAAGTATTCTACCTGCTAAAGAAGGAAAGGAGGGAAGGAGGAAGGAAGGAAAAGAAAGCAAGCAAAACGAGAAGCTTATTCCTCTTCCCGCTTCCCCACTCCTCCTGGGCCTTGATCTCCTTTCTGATGCATCTGAAGACCCCAGGCTTCTACTTCACCTCTGAACACTGGGACAAAGACTCGCTGCCAAGATGTATCCACTAACCACAGGGCCCAGGGCCCTACTGTGGGGCGAGCTGTATCCTCCTCCTTAAAATGCACACGGCAGACATCCTAATCCCCCGTACATCAGAATGACCTTTTTCGGAAATAAGGCCATTTGGCACACTCAGTTACATTAAAACGAGGCCATCGGAGAGTAGGGTGGGCCCTCATCCACCACAACTCGTGTCTGTACACAAAAGGGGGAAACTTGAAGGCAGCCAGGTAGTCAGGGAAGATTAGAGTCATGCTGCTCTGAGACAAAGAAGTGCGGGAAGGAGGACAGAGGCCTGGGACAGCCTCCCCCAGCACTTTCTGAGGGAGCGCAGCCCTGCTGACAACTGGGTCTTGGACTTCTGGCCTCCGGATTGTGAGATCAAAAATTTCTGTGCTTTAAGCTGCCTGTGGTGCTTTGTGACTGCAGCCCTAGAAACTACTACAGGCCCACAGAACTTTAGGGGAACCCGTTAAACCCTTATTTTCAAATCAGAAAGAAGAGTGAGTATGATAATGAGTATATGATAATGAAATCAGTTCTGGGTAATATTTGTCTTTGTACCAATGCAATCATAAAATGATGATGTCGTTGTTGCTGTTGTTAATGGGGGATAGAGCTTGCGTAGGCAAAAGTGCCCTGGGCCCACAAAATGTGTGAGGCAGCCCCATGGCCCTGAATTGGTTTAGAACAGGTGAGGGACCTTGTGGGGGATTTTGGGAGCAACTCTGGAATTTCGTGGTTGGGGCAGGAGTTAGCCCAAGTACCTGAGAAGCTATAAAGCGTCTGCCAGGCTGAGTGATGTTTTGCAAGACAGTCTTGCAGCTCTGTGGTCCTCGTCCTTCATCCTTAGTGAAGAGCTGCTTTAGCTTTTGGTCTCTGTAAAAAGGACCACAGTCTGGGAAGTCTCCGTCATGCACAGAGTGGAGCAGAATCCATCATGGTCCCAGCTTCTCCCTCGGGGATCTGTTTGCTCTCCTGAAATGAGAAAGTATTGCTTAAAATCAAGTCTGTTCTTCCTCACTCCCCTCCCAGGAGATCCTTCTTTCCCACCCTCTCTCCATTCACTCTCAAAAACTGTGTTACTTATGATCCAATCCAGTAGAAATAATATGCACTTAACTTGTACTTATAACCGTTATCTTATTAATTACTCAGTTAAAATTCATAAAAATGGACAACTGTCACCCAAGTATCTGCTCAAGCCCTCACAGAAGGAAACTGCTCTCCATTAATTAGGATCTTGCCTGTAGTTTTTAGAAGACAAATAGGCCGAGCTTCTGGGAGCCCAGTGGCCTGTGAAGATTGTATCCTGTCCCTTCCAGTCAACAACACACAAAACTATGGAAAGCAAGTGAACAACTTTTCCTGAAAAGCACTGAAAAATGGGAAACTAAGTTAAGCCTGCAGGTGATGTTAGATCAGTAGCTGAGGCGCACAGGTGGCCCTCTTAGTGCTATTGTGTACACCAGTGGTTCTTATATCCTGGGCCCACCCCAGAATTCTTGATTCAGTCAGACGGGGAGGGAACCCAAGAATTTGCATTTCTACCTTGCCAGGGCTGAGGTCTGGGTGCTGCTGGCCAGGGGCTGCCCTCCGAGACTCCCCAGGCTAGACTCTAACCTTCAACTCATCTTAATTGCTCATAGGTGGCAGGGAACCCTGTCTTGCGATTCCTGGGGAATGTAGCAGACTTTGAACACTGGATCCCCTGTGGACCCTCCTTTCCTGGAAATAAACACCGTCATTTTTGCAGAAGGGCGATGTGCAGTGGGGTGGGGTGCAAACGCATGCAGCAATGACAAGATAATCGATGCGCCGGTGCCCCTCTCCCTTCCAATCGTATAGCATCCTCTTCCCCAGTGACTGTAGCGGTCTGGTCTGGGATGCAGGCATTGCCAGAGTTCAGTTTGGAAAGTACCCTTAGATGCTGAGACCCCAGGGGGCAGTGGCAGAGGTGAGGTCCAAGAGGGGGCACTGTAGGGAGAGACAGTGCTTTATTAAAGCCATGCCAGACCTCCCTCTTCTGAGCAACCCCAGTGGGGCGGCAGGATAAACTTGGATCCTCAGGGCTGTCTGCTTTGGCCAAGGTGTATGTGCTGAGTGCCTCCCCTGTACCAGCACTGGTGCCAGCCGAGGTAGAGGACGCCGAGGTGACCCACCTTGGAACCTGGTGCTGCGGTGGGAGAGCCAGGCAGGCCCTCAAATCATTATACTGCATAGCGCACAGGGCCACAAACAGACTCACAGTCCTCAGAGATGCTCCGCAAAACACCATACCTCCTTTGCAGTGGTCTCTCAGGAGGGAAACAAGAAGGTACTCAGCACAAATACCTTGGCTGAAGCAGACAGCTCTGAGGATTCAGGTTTCTCACGCTGCCCCACTAGGGTTTGAGCTGATGATCAGAGTTCATTCAGATCTGAGAATATCACATCCAAGTGCATGAACTGAGAAACTGAAGCCAGAAGTCTTAGACTCTGGCCCAGGCAAAGCCTTTCCCTTGGGCAGGAGCCCTTTCCCTGTTGCCACTGAATGCTGAAGTCCCTCAGATCATGGCTAGCTGCAGAGGGAGACGGAAGAGTCTTATTTTGAGTTGTTTCTTTAATAACTCTTCTCTCCTGCTGATCTGCTAGCACCCCTGCCTCAGGTCTCTGTACTAGCTAGATTGCTACTCTGAACGCTCGTAGGCCAACCAGAAAGAGCTATTTCAGGATACTTGGGGAGCAGGGGAGAAGCAGAAGGCTGAATCTGGGCCCTATTCTTAGGCAGCAGTGAGTTGCTATCTCTGTTTACAGACTCCACCCTCTCAGCCTGTATAGCACTTCTCCAGGCCCAGTCCTTGCCTCTGATGGAATCTGCTCCATCCCTGTGTGACTCATTAAGGAAGAGGCAGCACAGCTGGGAAAGGGGACACCTGAGCTGTGGTAGCAGCACTCTGTTGGGAAGCTCATGCATGCACCTAATCTGTTTGTTTAGAGTTGAACATGGAGGATTAACTTAGGCTTGGATGGTCACATCACCATGTCTGTCTGTAAAGGGGACAGGCTCAGTCTTCCTGGGGTCACACTTTGCTGCTTCCGAATATATCATCCCAAATGGAAGTGAAAGAGAGAATTTATCTTCAGAAGTACTGCGTCTCAAATCCAGTGAGCTGCTTTGATTGTGTTTCCTGCCATATTTCACCTTGTGAAATTTTACCCTCTGAGCAAAGCTCTCTCTTCTTGGGAGGTTTTCTCCTGCCACGTTCCAATTTCCACAGACTTCTCTGAACACAATCGTTTTGGCACCAAAGAACTTCTGTCTCTTTGGGAGGTAAAAGTAGTACCCCTTTGATTTTTTGTTCTGTTTTTGTTTTCTGCTTTCTGTCCTAAAGGTGGCAGGCTCTCGGGAGTGCAACTGGTTTTATTTTAATTAAATAGCATTTGTTTCAGTGCTTAATAAGTAGCAAATTAGAGAGGTGTGGTGTGGGTGTCACATGCTTTCCCAGGCACGGATTAGAACGATGCCTGCCACAGATACAATGACACTTGCCGGTCTTTTTCTTCTTAAAAGAGCTACAGAAATAGTGTTTGGCAATATTATATAAAATCAAGCTTTTATAAAGCAAGCTATGTTTAGTTAAGGGTCAGACGATGCTTTGTTCAGTATGTCTTATCACAGATGTCTTTTATCATAAGCAACAAATCTTTCTGTGTTGGGGAACATCTCTGAGGCAGATGTCCTGTGACCCAGGTGGAGGCTTAGTCTTTGTTCTGAGATATATTTGCCTTCTCTTCAATCGCAGGCTCAGTGACTCAGCGTCTCTCTTGCCTCTGAAGAGATGCCAGTGACTGTTGTTTTGCTCTCTGATGCTTTGTACCTCTGAGATTTGCTTTTGTAAATTTCGTGGCTAAGGTGCACACCTTAAATAACACTGTTAAATAACTCGCTTTTATACCCAGCTGTGCTGCCCACAGTTGTCTGCAAGTCAACCCTGAGTGTGCACAGCAGAGAAAATGAAACACGAAAAGCAGGGTAGAAACAAACACCAGATTGGTGTATTGGAAATGCAGGAACACAGGTTAGTTAGCCATCAGCAGACATGCCACAGAAGTCTCCAGCCCCATCTGTTACTTCAAAGAGGCTTCACCATTCCTGTGACATCACAGCCCGTGCTTGTGTGGTCTTTGGGAAGAGTGTACTGGACTTGTTACTAAGCGTGTTAGTAAGGTGCGTGGCTCTCTCTGTCTCTCCCATTCCAGGGAATCTTTTCTCTAAGTATCTGGAAGTGAGAGAAGATGAACGCAGTCCATGGAGGAGTCAGGGGTTCCCAGGAAGCCCGCAGTGGCCCACTACCCTGATGACTGGCCCATTGGCAGAGGGCCCCTCACACTCAAAAACTGGCCTTTGCAGGGTTCAGGGATGAGGACAGACTCAGATCCCCCAAGCTGCCAAAATTGATGTATGAAACCACAATGCTCCTATGTTCACTCCACCAGCTGGTTCTTCAGGGAAGCTGCAGATACAGTCACTACCTTGCGTCTAGAGCCGTAGTTCTCAGACTGCATCATGCATCAGAATCATGAAGGGAGTTTGTTCAAGTGCAATTGCTGGGCCACGTGCCAGGTCTCTGATCCGGTAGGACTAGACCAGACCCAAGTTTGTTTTCTTTTCTTTTTCTTAGTACCAGGGATTGTACCCGGAGTCTTTGCACTGGACTACATCTCCAATTCTTTTTTATTTTTTTTTTGTTTGGAGACAAGGCTGGCTTCCAACTTGTGATCCTCCTGCCTCAGCTTCCCAGAGTGCTGGGATTACAGGTGTGCACCACAGCAATGGGCTCAAGCTTGCTTTTCTTACACATTGCTAGGTGATGTGGGTGCCGCTGACCAAGGACCACTCTTAGAGGACATGATTTTGGAATCCTATTGGACGGGTAGTAGCTGCGGTTAAATGATAACAATCATGTGAGGCTCTGATAGGCTCAAGAACTGAAGTGGACTGAGAGGTCAGTGGAGTTGCTTCTCATTTGCTGGCTCATGCTTCTTCTTTCCCCACACCCCCATCCTGTTTTCCCTTTTCCTCTCTTCTTCCCTTGCTCATTCCCTTCTCGACCTCTCCACCTTCTTCCTTCACATCTGCACAGACAATTGAGTGCACATAAGTGAGGCGAGTCAACTTCATAGTCACTGGGGTCATCAGACTCAGAAGACCCTAGAGGGTCATTGTCATGCCTGCTCTGATGACTGGCCTCTCTGCTTCAGCGGCCTGACTTGATTTCCCTGCTTTCTTTTGATGGGTTATAAATTTAGGCAGGTTCCAGTCCAATTCTGCCTTCCAGGCCGCTCTGTATGGTCACTCCCATGACCATGCCATCACCCTTCAGGTGGGGCCGCACAGTTTAACCTCCCAGCCATGGTCTCTTTTCTTCCTGAGTGCTCGTTCTTGGGGAATGCCTTCTGTAATCCCCAAATATCGACAACGTTAATATTTGTATTTTAGTTAAAGTCCAAAGACCTCCTATATCAAAACGTGTTCTTTGCTTGGAGTCACAACAGCACTGGTGGCTCTTCTGCGTCAAGTGTATTAGCCACTAGGGAACCACATGGGGACCCATGAGGCCTTGACCCTGTACTGACCACACACACAAGTCTAAATTGGGCCTTCGTTTCCTTGCTTTTCGTCTTTCCGTCTTAATACAGCACCCTGTTTCTATTTGCTACAGTTGGTAGTTGTACTGATTCAAAGAAATCACCCCAAGAAAGCTGGGGCAGGGGGCAGTTGAGAAATGATTAGGGGAGGAGGATGAGAAGGACTTTGACTAATGTATGTCCTTATTTACCTCCATTTCCAAATATAGGGAACTCATAGAAGCATAACTGAGTCTCCTACTTATAAAAGTTCTGAGGCAGAATTCCTCCAGAGGAGCAGGCTAATACCATCTGAGCAATAAAGGGGCCGGAGAAGAGCTGGTGCTCACTTATTTCCCACACGGTCCCTTGGGCCTGGGTTTATGAGACTGTCCCTTTAGAAAGAGGAGATTTCTATCAAAAGAAAGCAATTTCTTGTTTAGACTGAGAGCAGTGTGATGGGAGAAGGGAAATAAGAGTTGAGCCTGCTCTGTTGAGCTAACAATAGAGCAGTATGTGTATGCTTGAGTGTACATATAAATCTAAGTGTATAGGGTGTGAGTATATGATTGTATAAGTCTATGGAGTGTGAGTATTTGTGACTGCCCATGTGCATAAGTGTTTGTAAGTGTGTACAGATGCATAGGTGTTTGTAAGTGTGTACAGTGTGTGTGTAAGAGAACGCCAATGAGTATCACATCTCAGACAAGCTGGAAGGGCTTGCTCAGCCTGCCCCTCGCACACTTGAACTAAGCTGGCCAAATCAGGGTAAGACCTTTTTTTTGATTCACTTCATTTTTTTGATGAGGACAGCTCCCGCAGTGAAACTCCAGGTGACCTTCTGGAGGCGTGGAAGCAGGTCTTCAGTGGGGCTCAGGAGACCGTGTGGTTGTCACAGGGACAAAAGCTTTGGCCTGAACTGGGTCGGGCACCTGACCTTTGCTGTCTCTTGGAGATCTAGAAAGTACCGGCTCCCTCTTACCCAGCTTCACGTGGTATACAACCCAACATCCCGGCATTCACCCTTCTTCCTATTAGGTACAGTGTGTTTTCCCTGATGGTTACTGCATTCTCCATTACATTGTATTTTTAGGTAATAGGACCCTTTAACGATGTCTGATTGGGGGCACATATGCAAAGACTAGACTGTCTGAGCAAGATGTTTTAAGAGAACATCTTTATTAAGTTCTTGAACTCTGTAGAATGAACGTCTGCCACAGGTACATTCTATTCCATTTATAGCTGGATTCTGGGGACTATTCAGCTTCGGCAACTGCTCTAAATTGAATGTTGTCTTTGACTCTCGGGGGAGGGAGGCCTTTGCCTACACTGAGCTTCTAATCTGGTCAGGACAGATCCTCATGTATCAGCTGGGCGAGAGACCACCCTCTTCGCCTGCTTTGCAGTTACTTGGCTGAAAGAGAACCCAGACGGCAATTTTAAGCTTATACAATTTGTGTCTCCTTGTGAAACTCAAAGTCATGGTTGGTAATAGTGTAGACAGCCACCCCGCTGATGGAATGACAAACTGGATTTCATGCTGGGCACCAACTGCAATCCGTGGTAGTGGCTGCCTGGAGTACCAAGTAGACAAGAAGTCAGCAGGTGGGTCCTGGCTCTGAGAAGGGGCTCCACAGTGATGGCTGATACTGCCTCAAACGGGGCAGGATGATGTGTGTTTGCTCAACTTGCCTTCTACGTTTTTACTAAAAAATCTACTTTTGTTTGCTTAAAGCCAACCTTTGCTCTTAGCCGCTAGGCGAGTATTTCTGCAGCGAGTTTGGAACCCTCACTCTTTCTCTTATTTTCTGACTACTACTTGCAGCGTGCCCCCCTGTCTTGAATCCCAGTTTCAGCACCTTTCCCACTGAAACAGTGTTCTTAGATTGAATCATGATTTCTGGGAAAGAAAGCACCTGACAAATTAAGTTGTTTCACATTCCTAAGATGCACATGTTTAGAGAACATGCTTTGCGTCGCCATATTTTGACCCCAGGGATGAGCTGCTCTTGGTGGAGGCCAGACACCATATTGGGAGATTGTGAGGTGGCCCTTGTTCTTTCCACCTGCTCAGGTGAGCACACTCACCCTCCCTGATGGTTGCTTAGCCCATAAGGCTCATGAGAACCCTGAGGTTTCTTGAGTCACAGTGGCTGGGCTTTGTCCCCATTCCCTGGCTTGGCCTCAGTACCTGCCAGGTTATTATCAAGAATCAAAGAAAATGCTATCCTGTCTATAAAAGGATGCATTCTATACAAGAGGAACTCACTGAGATTTTCTTGAAAATATTAAAATTTAGATTGTAATATATCTTTGTTCATTCTGTGTAATACTCTATAGCAATTAGAAAATTGTACAAATATTATATAGCTATATTGTCCTGGAGACCAATTCATGATATATTATTAAGTCAAATAAAGCAAATACTGGAGTAATGCACAAAAAATGCATGAGCATGCACAAAGACACATACATAAAAATATGTTTAAAGTATATAAAGTAGCCTAGAAGAAATTACATACCTTAAAAAGTTTTACCTTGGAAGGAAAGTGTTGGATTAGGGAATGTGAAAGACGCCTTCTGATTTTTATTCTACATCCTACTGTGTTTTTTTTTTAAGGCAGTATGTATCATTCTGTAGTTTGAAGGAAGAATCATTTAAATTAATTGCAAGAGAACCAAACAAATCAGGCCATAAAAGTTTCAAACTATTGAGCCAAATTCAGTTAGCAACGAACAGCATTTCTTACAGTCCTTGAGGGCCCCAGGTTTCCAGCTGCTAACTCCTCAACATGCTCTCAGTGTCGGAGGAAAGCTGTCTCCCCTTATGGAGGAAGACCTGCCAGCTCCTTCGCCATCAGGCCCTGTCCCGAGCTCAGCAGAAGGCAGACAAGACCCTGAGGGCCGGGATGGGAATGATGGCTATTTAAAGTGATGCCAAGGGCTGCTTTGGAACAGTGCTTCTCACACATGGCTATTTATTTACTCTTTGGGGTTTTATTTATTCCAGTACGACTGGAGAGAAACATAAAAAGGAATCAGTCACAATGAGGACCACTTTGACTCAGTACTGCTACTATTGCTGGTTCTAGAAATGGAGCCCAAAAAAGAGGGAATCTAGTCCCTTCTAATGTTGAAACTAAATCTGTTGTGAGCAACTAGCCTTAAAGCGGTGAGGTAAGATGTTCAACAGAATGTACTACGCCATCAGAATGTACTGATGACATGAAGCGTAAGTTGGATTAAACTGTGCGTTTTAGGTTTAATGCACAAGTAGAGCAGCAGATGCACTGGCACCTGCACTAACAAGTACAGCCCAAGAGGGGGGGATTAGATGCCATTTGCTGACACACGTCTCAGTCAAGACAAATCTACCCTGCCCAGCGCAGTATAAACCAGGCTCTCCGCAAAGGATCCCCTGTGCCGACCAAGAGTCCTACCCATGATTTTATGAGAGTGTGTTTGTATAGCAGTGCTGGGCTTTGTACTGTGTTTCTGGACTAAAAGTCTGGGGAGACACCAGTGTTGAGACTTACTTGCAGTACTGTAATGTAGAACAGAACATGAAGCTACAGTACAGTACTGTACAGTACTATCAGCAGAAATTATAGCACCATACTGTACAGGAAGCCACCATAAGGCCACACTGCCACTTGCATTCCTGTATCGTAAGTCCAAGCAGCAGGTCCTAAGTTAGAACAGCACGACTCTGGTAAGTCAGAACAGTCCTTAACCGGGTAGATGATGAAATGAAGAATATCTGTATTGTACTTGTAAATATATCATACTTGTAAAATGTAAATAATGAGAGACTTACAATCGTCCTTTATTTTTAATCTGCTTGTCCAAATTTGAGTGAAGTGTGTGTCTATAGGTGTTTGAGGAGGCAATGGTTTTATTTAGTCGTGATATTTTTAAAGTAGAAATAAACTAATACCCTGTGTTTGTATTAATGAGCTATAACTTACTGTTTGGCCACAGAGATCATTAACTAGGAGCAGCCACCACCTTCGACAGGCAGAGACAGTACGATCCCTGATCTGTATTGCCTCGCTCTGTGGTGGGTGGGTGTATTGCAACTCCATAATGGACATTTTTGAATAGTAAGGGAATATTCGTTTCTCAGCATGATTCTAGTTTTAAAAAGTACAAAAGGAAGCATCTTTATCTTGTTAAATTCTCCATAAAAAAATAATCACCCAGATGGGAAGGAGAAATGAGGTTTGAGTTCCAATAGCATGCAGGAGAAAACGGAAAAATTCCTTTGGCAATCGTTCCTTTGATAGAGAGGAAAAACACTGGGCGCAGTGTTTTCGCTAACCCCGGTTTCCCCCGTCTCTGAGAGAAGTGGGGATGTGGCCCATTGTGCGCCCAGCCCTTTCACAGACGTTGGCTGTGCGTCTGTGGGGAGAAGGTGAAGCCAGGTCCAGGAGTCATTCCGAGGGGACGGATACCTTCCGAGCCCTGTGAATGTCAGAAGTGCTGCACTGCTCTCCTTGGGTTTCACTGGCAGGCAGGCGCCCATTGAAACTATCTCCCCCGGGATCTCGTGGGATCGGAGATCCTCCTCCTCCTCCTCTTACTGGGTGGGATGAGAGCGATGGCCAGTTCATGTAAGGACAGGGACAGATTCTTTTCACTTTTGAGCCATTGAAAAAAAAGTCGCAAACAACCTGCCTTGAACCTTGGCTCTTCTCACATGGGCCCCACTTGCTTTGCCTTTTTGTCTTTGTTCCCGCTGAGGCCCAGACACCTGAAATCCAGAACTAGCTGCCTCGTCTCTCTGGTTTGTTTTGTGCCTAAAGTTTACTAGTTGGCAATTCAGAGCTTGGGTTCGCGAGGGATCGGCTGCCAGCGAGAGGAATGTGCGGCTCTTATTTTGGATGGGATATGAGCGGTCTGTCTGAATCCTTGCTTGTGTCTGGAAACGCTGAGAACTATTGCAGCAATGTGTGCCCAGTGGCCTGGGAGTATAGGTGAATTTGGTGGGTTTTGCAGCAGTGACATATTCCAAGACATATTAAAGCCTAAAAACGAGCACAGGGAAGCAATTATAAAGAAGGGAAAGAGGGCACCACTGTGGTGGCGTTTCGGGCTATTTTTGCCAAAGAGAAAGCAAGCAATGGCTGAGTTCAGTGGCACAAATAGTCACCTTCTGTTGTGCACATCGGCGTAACCTGGCAGCTGGCTGAGGAAGGGACCCAGCCAACCTGTGAGAGCTGTTTGTGAGGCGTGCCCAGGAGTTTGCAATCAAAACGATTGTGAATGTGGAAGTTATTACTGCTCAAAAAACACTTTATATCAGGGTTAATTATAAGGAGATTCTGTAGTATAATTAGTGTTCTTTCTATGGAGGATTAAGGGGCTCTCCTAAATGGCCTTTTTGATTGCCTTCTTCCCTTTTTTAATTTCCTTCTTGTCCCTTTTTGATTATCTACCCCACGACCCTCAGGGCTCCTCAATGTAATACAATTAAAATAACATTTTTGTGTTAGAGGGTTTTATTTTATGAGCTATTAACCCCCTGCTTGCCTGAAGTCTGCTTCCGTCTCCCAGTACACCCGCTGGCCCCCAGACACAGCCACACGGCTGCTGCCCCGCGGGACCTACATGCAGGGATGAGGCTGTGGGCTGGGCCTGGCAGAGCAGAGTGGAAGGGCCGCCCGGGCTGGTTCCAGAGATGACTTGATGCTGACTCTGACAGGCCTCTTGGCTCAGCGAGCACTCGATCACGTGACCTCGTGTTCCTTCTGCTGTCACAGACTACCTGCACCCTGTAGGCCCTGCTCGGGACTGTTTACTTTCCTCAGTTGTGCGACCCCAAGACAACCAGCGATGCAGACATTCCCACTTGCTTCCCTGTGGGTCCTGCACTCATTCACTTACTGGACTTGCCATCTCAGCCTCTCGTTCACCTACGTTTCCTCCCTGCTGCCCAGGTGGGCTGGTAAGAGGAAAAGCGGCTCAGGGAAGCAGTGTATATGGACAGGGACACGTTTGGAGTCAGATAAGCCTTGAGTCATATCCCGAAGTCACTTCGTCACTGAGCCTTGCTTCTTACCATTCCTGTTTGACCAGAACTTGTACAGTTCTGCCTGGAGACTGCCCTGTAGAGTCTCCTTCCGTTTCGCTTATAAGTGACCTAGTGCAGGATGTTTATATGAGGTTTATGTGAGGGACCTAATCTTCGGTGACTTCCTTGGCCTTTCCCAAACCACCCTGAAACCAATCCTTCAGTGAGTAGACTCTGAAGAATCCCATGAAACTCACGTCAAAGTGATGTCGTATTGAGAAATTTTCGCAGGAGATGGTCAGAAACATGGGACCATGAATTGACAGTGCAAGAGTTAAATAACTATTGGGCACAATGGCATGGATGACTGAGTCACCCATGATTAATTGTCAAGCCAATAGCCCAGGTGACAGGAACACAGGAAACAAAAGAATAGAAAGCAGGAGAGAGAGGGCAGGCTTGGTGCTGGCCGGGTTGTTGTAAGACAGATTGCAGGGGGGAAGAGGGTACTAAAGTGCCTAAGCTCATAAGATAATTGAAAGTACCTATTCTGTTTTGGAGCCTGGAACTTCCGAGCATGGTATGTTAGACTGAAGTCAAGTCAATTTTACTATTACTGATCAGGAACACCTTTCTCCCTTGTAAAAATATGCTTTTTTTCCAGTTTGATGAGACCTGGATGCATATGCTTTACAACTCACAGAGTACCAGTTGCGTAATTTTAGAAGCATCACTTAGGTAGAATTATCCCAACACAGACAGGGGAAGCTGTGTTGTGATCATTGGCAGCAGGGAGCTACACCTGGATGTGCCTCTCTGAGAGGGTGGCCAGAGGGTCCCAGGTAGAGCGATCGAGGCAGAGTGACAAGGTCGCAAGACTGGGCACTAAGACTGGGCAGCACATGTGATACGAGTCCCGGTGTGAAACGGTAGGGAGAGCTTTTCAGGTCAGACCAGAAAGCTAAGCCTCCAGTCTGATCCGGAGACCCGCAGACCTGACGCACCTGCATACACCACAACCCCCTCCACAAGGAGACTATATGGACATTAAAATTCTAGCCCCACCTCTTCCTAACAGGGTTTATAATAACTCTTAGTGCTTCGTTTTTCTCATCTATGCTGGGGGTAATAACTGCAGCCGTCTCAACAGATCACTGTAAAGAATAAATAAGCCAGTCCTTGGAGAGTGTTTGGAATGATGCCTTACTGACAAGCACTCAGTGAAAGTTCCCTGTGACAATTAAAAGTGCTGTCTGTCTTCTGTGTCTAGGAGAGTATTTATTCTTCTTGAATTTAGACCTGTTTGCTTCCCCAGAGGATTTAACCTGGCCGATAATAATACATAGAGGACCCAAGATAAAAAAAATTCCCTGAATAAACCAGGGTAGGCCAAAAACAAGGGTAGAGATAATGCAGCTGGGGTATAAAGGAAATAGACAAACAGCCTACTATTAGACTTGTCCTTTTGCCAAGCCGCATGAGATGAGCGCTTTCACCTTACAACTATATTCTACCCAGCACAAGGTTGGAGGTTGCAGAGTTAGATAGACCATCCAGTCTCTGGGTGGCAGAGGTGCTGCAAACGTTTTCCTTCCTCTCATTCTCCTTGCAGATTGAGTTTGTCTCAGCCCTTCTTCCAGCTCCCAGCCTCTAGAGCAGTATCTCCCATATAGCAAGCGCTCCCTAAACAGTTGCACTTCTTGGTGTGGTATCTGAGCGGATGAGGCCTGCATAGGTGGCAAGGTTGGCACATGCTGTTGCAATAGTCCTGCCTGGATTCCTACCTCAGATCCTGATGACCTCTTGTGAACTTGTTTCCTAGTTGTTTGGGCAAGAAACTTCCAGGGAGAATTATTTGAGATGATCTATCAGTTGTTTTATTTAGTGAGGTTGTTTCACTGAAAAAGTGTTCAACCCATCTAGCTTGCTTTTTTCCCTTTCTTTCCCCCTACTCTCTTCCTGAGCTGACCCGAGGGTGAGAATTTTCAAAGAAAATGGAATTTCCCATAAATTTTCAAAGAAAAGGGAGGGTGCGTGTGTGTGTCTCTCTCTGTCTGTCTGTGTGTGTTGTAATGGTATGATTGGGTCACTTCTGGTCTTTCACCTATCTCGACTAATGTTTTTACCTCTCTGTTCAGCAGATTTCAACCTCTGTGCTTATTTAAGCCAAAGATATCTGCTATTGCTAAAATGAAACTTCACATGTTAGCCATGTATCTGTGGATAATTGTTACACTTTCTGTAAAATCTGTTCTGCATTATCTTCGTTGATTTCTTTCTTTGGGGAAGAAGTTCTGTGTCCTAAGATAACTTCTATATATTTTTACAGGATTACTACTACAAAATGAGGTTCACTTGTCTGGTTGCCCTTGAGGACCTCAGCAGCCCCAGGACAAGAATCCAGGCTTCCCGGGGTCTCTCGCTTGCTAGTTTTGCTGCTTCTTGGCAGAGATCTCTTGAGAAGTTTGACTCAGTGGGTAGCACTCCCCTGCAGTATCATGTTCTCGTGCAGAATCCCTTTGGTTTCTCATTGCTTGTGAGACATGGAGAGGGAAGCATGCGAGATGGCGAGAAGGACCCTCCTGTCTGCTGTCGGAAACATCCCTCCAGCGAGCAGATCCACATGTACTGAGGGTGTGGTGCTCCGCTCCAGCATTCTTTCTGGATGACCGCAGGAAGGACCAGGCTGGCCAGTAGTGACCAGAGTCCAGCCTTGCTTGAGGGACCTGGTAGGCAGCAGGGGTCCAGGCAAACAAGGAAGTGAGTCCAGTGCAGTCGCTGAAACAGGGAGGAGCATGTGGAGATGAAATCCCTGTGTGGGCAGGGCCTGTGGGCCAGGAGGTCAGGAGGTGACAGGAGCAGAAAGTGGAGCCCACAGTTCTGAGGCTTCACCAAGGCAGATTTCTGCTGGTGACCTCAGCTGGCTGTATGTGGGTGACCCAGGTCCCTCAGGGGTTGACAGATCCAGAAGCAGGTCAGAGAGCTGCAGGTAAGTCGTCTGTGCTAAAAAGCAGGACAGAAGAGACTCTGTTTACTTGTATGTATGTAAAGAACAATTTGTAAGGAGCAGTTCACTGGGCGATGAGGGCTACGATTTTAGCTGCACATCTGTTTGCTGGAGGGTTTTTTTTTTTTATTATTTTATTTCCTGCCCTTTTTTGCATACTGGAACCCAACCTCTGGTTTTTGGTTTGTTTGTTTGTTTTTAATGCTACATAGCTCTTTTCATTTACTGATGTGAGTGATAAACCATATATTGATAGCACATAGATATTTTCTTGAAATTCAGAAGTTAAGAAAATAAATAGTTCTGTACATAATAAACTGAGAGGAAAGAGAATGGAGGCCAGGAGAAAAGGTCAGCAGTGAATAGTGATAGTGTTGACTAATGTTATTTCTTTGATAGATTTTCCATAGGCAAAGGATTGGTATAATGTCACTAGTTGTGATCATTTAGACTCTGGTGAGGCAAACCCATGATTAAGCCAGTGAACGCAGGCATCTTTTGTTGAAACAATCGCTGAGTTCCAGAAGAGCTGGTTGTGCACCTTCTATGGCCGTGGTGGTAAAGCTACGCCACGGTGGGCCATTTTTTATCATTGAAAGCTTTGAAGGGTTCACCATCGCTGCTCTATGATAAATCTCTAAAATGGTTGAGCAGCCTGTGAGGAGCAATCCCCAGAAAGAAGATGCTCTCAGGGGGACAGATGCTGCTCATCAAGACAGCCCTTTGCAGTAACAATCTTTGTTCAAACTGCGAAGGATTTTCCGTCTGGTTCATTTAAAATAACCTTGTATATCTAGAGCATAAATAAGAGTCCAGCATTATTTCTTTCTACTAGGGGCCCAACTTGCTGAGTAGCACTTAAGAAATGGCTGTTAATCAGGTTTTTTGAGGACCCTCATGTATTCTTTCCCCAGGGTACTTCATATTGCGAATTCTACTTAGGAATACTCAATAAATCTGATATCGTATGAGTAAAAAAGTATATCCTGAAATGAGGCACATAAGAATCCATATACTAGAAAATCGCTATGACAGGATGCAGGCTCACTCCTCAGAAACATGCTTGACTATTTGTGGTTTCAATTTCCTTTCATCTGTTTCTTTCCGAGAGTGGTTGTACTGGGGATCAAACTTGGACCCTTGCGCTTGCTAGGCGAGCGCTTTTACCACTGAGCTAACTCCCCGACCCCACCTTTTTATGTATTTCTAACTCAGAACTTACACTTACAAATTTGTCTAGCTCAGGAGAACTGCATATAAAATACCAAAACTTGATCATTCAAAATTTTTGTTAATTTGGCCAATCCTCCCACTAGCCGTTAGTGGAGCATAATGAGGTCATGTTTTTTCCCCTCTGGCTAGGTCAATTGCTCTCCAAAACACGAGTCAAAGAACTCATGGCCTCAGTTTCTGTTCTGCCCTGACTCATTCTGTGACCTTCGCAATGGAGACTGCACTACCCCAAGAAGGTGGCTCTGTTGATTGCAGTTGCAAACTGAGGTTTCTAGCTCCCTGTCTGTCTGACTGATGGTTTGTGCTATAGGGAAGACAGTGGGCAGTGAGACTCTCAGGTGTGGGCAGTGGTAGGAAGTTCTGCCAGCCGAGTGAAGAGCAGGCTGGGGCTTTTGGTTAAATCTTGTTTGAAAGCCCTAGCAAGCCCCCGGACGAAATATGGCCTATTCAAGCCCAAGGAAGACCGTAGAAGTCATACCCACAAACTCTGGGAAATTACAGTCAACAGTTATTACTCATTCTTACGGGCAATAGAGAATATTGTTTTAAAAAAATTCAAATCAGTTGCTGTGAATGAAGAGCTGTTCTGTCCTGGACCAGATGATATTGCCAGGATGGAGTCAAGAAATTAGCAGGAGACCTTGCTGCGTGCTGTCAGCAAACTTTGTTTCTTGTCTTGTTCAGGCTGCGTGTAGGTGTTTTCATGTTCATGGGGAGCCATCAGTCCCTAGAATCCCCAGACCCTCTCTTTTTTAGGCCTAAGTGGTGAGTGAAACAGAGCAGCTACTAGTGAGGATTGTCCAGGTTACCACTGATAAAAGATCCCTTCACATATTTTGTGTTGGAGAGTCTGGATTTTGGTATAAACATGGATTGTGTCCATTTTCTTCCTCTTTCCATTCACTTTGAGCTTTGCAACCAGACAGGACTCCTATAGGCTACCCAGGCCCAGAGAGAGGAAAACAGGGATGATGGGTAGCAGCAGGGGGCCCCAGGCTAGCTCTGTACGGGTCACAGCCGATGATGCACACAGACGTACCAGGCTGGATGGATGCAAGGGCTTCCTGGGTGTGAGATGTCCCCAAGTCATAGAAGAGCACTCAAGGCAGAGTCCCTGGCCTGGTGCTTACACTAAGATGGAGTGATAGGAAGAACTGGATTTCGGTCTCCTGCGTCTTCAAAATGCTGCTGCTGCTGCTTTTTTTTTTTTTTTTTTTAATAGAGACTAGAAAAGGCACAATAAGGAGGGAGTTGTAGAATCTAAATGCCTGTCTAGGGGTTAGGGATTTAGCTCAAGTGGTAGAGCGCTTGCCTAGCAAGAGCAAGGCCCTGAGTTCCATCCCCAGAACCGCCCCCAACAAAAAAATAAGGGCTTTGTAAATGCCCGTCTAGCAAGAGGGTATGTTTCATACCTCCGCACGTACTGCTGTAATGTAGCGCTGCCTACACATTCAGAGCTGGTTTTGCTGCTGCTTGTAAAGCATACAGCACGCTGCTTCTCCTGTGGACCTCTCGCCCACCCCCACTTGGGTTTTGCCAGCACCCGGGCGCCTCACCCAATCCTTGAAGTAGGAGTCCACAAGGTGAATTTCCTAACAAGCTGACTTTTCAAAGGCTTTTCAGCTCTTGAAAACATGAAAGCCGTGTTTAAAAATTTAAGGGTCTGATATGTACCAGTTCTCTGAGCAGCGGCAGGACGCAGCTTTTTGCAGGGCCACGATTCCCCAAACCCCAACTCTTTAAATTAAGATGTTTGTGACAGCTACTTGGACTTAATGGAATGCACATCGGATTGGCCATTAATTATTGCTCTGGGTTTTTGCACCTATTCCTTCCGCTGCAAAAGTCTGTATTGTGGTAGAAACTATTTTAGGGCTTGTTAAAAGAGATCCTGTTTAACTGGGGTTAGATTTTTTAAAACTTTTATTGGGAAAATTTCCAAAAATACTCTAGAGCTGAGAGAAAATGCAACCCTTTCGTGGACCCATTGTTCAGCTCCAACAGTCATCGGTGTGTTGCTATGACTGTTTGTCTACCCTCCTCCCAAATACGCACACACAGAGATGCATGCACACAGCTGAGTATTTTCGTAACGAGGTCAGTGCTTGGCGTTGGGTACCTCTCCTCTTCGCCCTGAGAATGGATCAGGAGCCTAACCTGAATAGAAACTTTCCCCAGGTCATGAGAGCATCCTATATATATTGTGGAGTCTTCAGATCTGAAACAGAGTGTGTTACTTTTCTTGTGGTAAATATTTGTACAATTCTCTTTGATTTTCATCAGTGGAAAGCACATGGTCTCGGTGTGCCTTGGAGAGATCCCTTTTCCACATATTAATGATTTCCTCATCTGTCTTCTGCCGAGTCCTGTGCTTTGGGTTAGAAGGAGGTCAGGAAGTAGATGGCTAGATGAATTCCTGCTACCCGAGCTCTGTGTATTAAGTTCTCACTGTTTTACTAGGGCTCAAGTTATTTTTTTAACGTCTATTTGCAACATGGTGACAATCTTGACAAGAAAATCACACTTAGCAAATGACAATTATTCATTCAAATGTGATTAAACCAAAGACAGGTATCTGTCATTCGTATTTAACCACAAGCCCCTCTTCTACAGTGGTTTTTCCTATTCAATTTGTAAACCTAACTTCTTTTTATCTGCTGGACTTGTTTTTAAAAGGACAGTGACCTCACTTGAGGTGGACGTCTTTCCTTCTCTGCCGTCACTTTTCATCTTGAATTCCACAACAAGGAAAAAAGCTTTAGGAAATGAGCGGGTACAGGCAGTGCGGCTGAATGTTGCATCAGGGATGAGAGGAGAATGAGCATTTTTGAAAAGATCCTTCCATCCGTGCACAGTGAATGGACTGAAGAATACGAACTGCCTGGTGGTACCCACACTGTCATTTTCTTTATTAGTATGCCACACTATATTTTCTTATTCCAACTCTATTGTGTTGGCATAGTTTGCTGATTATGAAGGCCCCATCTAAAGAATACCAAGTGTTAAAATAAAAATGTAGCATTTCAATGCAGCATCCAGAGTGTCCTTACCTTTTCAAATCCAGCCAATCTAGAACCTGGTTGTAGATGAAGGTTTTATCTGGATATTTGAGACAGTGTCTGGCATATAACAGCAGGTCAGTAAAAATACGTTAATTATTTCATGAGGCCAAAAGATACCAACTTACAAACAGTAACAGAGGACAGTGAAGCAGCTGAAGATGCCCTGCATGCACTCTGTGTGTGTGGGTGTGTGTGGGTGTGGGTGTGGGTGGGTGTGGGTGTGCTGTTACTAGAGAATGAGCCCTAGAGTCCTCACACTCAGCCATGTGCTCTGTCTTTGTTTTCTTTTTTCTTTTCTTTCTTTTTTTTTTTTTTTAAAACAGGGTCACGTTAAGTTGCCCAGGCTGAGCTCAGACTTGCTGTCCTCCTGCCTCAGCCTCCTATGGTCCTGGGATTACAACCGTGCACCACAACATCCAGCTCATTTGAGGGTTTTGTAAATTACTGCCAAGAGAGGAAGCTTGTACCTTGCTTTCCGCCTTCCATGATCATAGGCAGACTTTTACTAAGTTGCTTTTGGTATCACAGCCCCCAAATCTCCTGCAGTTCGTACTACTATCGTGCATGCCGCATTCATTTGGGGCAAGATACTTGAAGGAGGAGAGAAGACTGACGCGTATTGGACGGTTGTGTGCAAAGCGCAGTCTAGGTGCGGTATACTCTCTCATCTCCCAAAAGCAAGCTCCTGCTTGGGTGTCCCGGCCCCATATTGCCAGTGTGACTCACGGATGAGGAACACATGGCTAAGAAGTGCGTCTGCTGAAATTCCAACCCAAGTTCACCTACTGTGCCGGTGCTCCCGGCTGCCCCCTGTAGGTTAGCAACTGTAAGTGCATGCCAAAAAGGGGGACGGAAGCTGGTTTGGGAGGAAGAATATGAGCCCGGAAAGATTCACAGGGGACCTGGTAGCTCCTAGAGCCTGCTACCCCCGCCATAATGGTCTGTGGCCCACTTCTTGCCCTACTAGGAGCAGTGTCAGATGCCTTGGTCTCTAATCTGGCTAGTCGAAGTTTAGTCTGGACTGGAAGTTTCACCATCTCCTGGGAACTTGTGCGTGAGTACAGAATTTCAGGGCCCACCCAGTACCGAATCAGAATTAGCATTTTTAATAAGATCTCCAGGCAGTTCATCTGTACATTAAACTTTGAGAAGCACTGACCTAGAGGCTGCGGGAAATGATAATCAAAGATGCTGACTGAGTAGTTCTAGGATGGTGTAAAATCATTTCTGGGTAAAGGAAATTCTCTACATTTGCTTGAGAGGAAGAATCAGAATTTTTTATTCAAAAAAAAAGCGTGACACAATTTCCTGCAACTGTGAATTTCATGATTGGTGACTTGAACTAGGAAATGGATCTTTCCTCCCCCAAGCATTTTAGATTGATTTTGACTGTAAAGCCATGAATGAGTTTTTCTGCACACGCACACAATTATGTATATGGTTAGAACAAAACTAGCCTCTGATTTTATTGGAAACCACTGTTGGGCACTGGTTGGAAGGCTGAAGGACCCCACCTGTGTGCTCAATGATATTTCTTTTCTACAAATACAATTTTGGTTTTGTTTTTCAACACGTAACACAGTTTATGTGGATGCAGACACAGGGAATGAATGAAGTCGTATTAGTGTTATTTGCCCAGGCTGCTCCTACATTCCTTATACAGACCCAGGGAAGCTCTCTTCAGTGTGCCAGGGACCTCCTGGGAAAGTCTTTGGAAGAGACCTTTCTGTTGCTGTGGGCCATTCCATTCCCACCTCTGTTCTTTACAAGGAAGTTAAGGAGAGGAGCAAGATGTTCTGTGGCTGGCTGTGCCACACACTTCACTGAAACAAGATTCTCAGTATTCAGTGTTTTCAGACTTCCACCTCTGAAGTTCTTTGCCCCTTCTTGCTCCTCGTCTCCTCACTATCGCCTTGTAGTTAGGTTCCTCACTTTGTAGGTCTTCCTGTGGGAACATTTCCAAGTTGGGAGGCATGGCCAGGAGCCTGCGTCTCGGAGCCTGCTGGGAGAGGAATAGGATGTTTTGTGTAGTTGTTAAAGCTGTTCCTCTCTTGTAGAAAGAGGTAGGGTCAGAAAGCCTTGCAAGGTCTAACGCTTTCCAGTAGTGAGCAACCCAGATCCCAGAGGCAGCTTAATGAAATATAAGACTTGAGTTCTCATTCTACCTTTCCTCCCAGTTAAGTTTTTGGTTATATCCCCTGAACTCAGTACCCACTTCTGGCCTTTTAGTTTAAGGATTCCATCATTCACTTTACCCAATAATAAGACCACATTTCAACTGCAGCGGTGGTCTCACTAGATCGTCTGTTTTTCTGTCTGGTTGCACAGCACATCCGTAGATTATCAGACAGGGAAGGTCAAAGCCCATTTTGACATCCTAGGATGCCCCACAAACACAGACTTTCCATACAGGAAGAAGAAAATCATTCTTTACAAGAAGAATTAAGGAAATATTGATTCAGTTGCTCTTGGATTTCTGCAAGACCTGGTTTTGCCCACTAAAAACACTTAACTCCTTTGAGATGGTTTAGAACTTTACTTCATGACCTTGTCAAATCTTAGCTCAGAATCTTAGCTGGCCACTGTTACTCTACATTGTGAATGCTGCTGTACAAGCCTGAGTCTTAGAAATCAGGTAAATCAGGTAAATACTAGCAGCTCGTGCGTGTTGATCCCTTACCACATGGCAGGAGAACCAGGAACTGTGTTGGTGTGGCTATATTGCCACAGAGACTGGCAAGGAAAGGTTCTGTCCCTTATACCAGTCCTCCCAGCTACTTGGGTTGGCCTGGGCCTTGAACACAGACAGTGGACATTACATCAGCGGCCTCCTCTGGGAATATTCCTCAGGGCCGAAGATGACTTAGTAGGGGAGGAGAGAGAGTGCGAGACTGGAGTGCACAGGGGGGCGGACTTTAAAATGTTGCTTTCCTTTTGGATCTCTTCCTCCTTGTTGCTGCTGTTCAGTCTCAGTTTCACAAAACTCTTCAGATATCCATTCAGTGTTCCCTGAGAACTGGGAAGGCTGACAGCAGGGACCAAGAATTTTAAGTACAGAATTAAACATTCCCTTTGTCTCTCTGCCAAACTGATAAAAGGCGCCATTGGTTTTCTCAGTGGGAGGATAGGATGATAGGAGGAGCTAAGAAATCGTTTCCTCCAACCAACCAAAGGAAGGATGTACACCCTCGTCAGGGGCCAAGTTCTTGGCCTCTCTGGCTTGGGTTGATTGCTGGTTTTATCACATTCGTCTTCTTATGGAAGAAGGTTATATTAATAACTATCATCTCCCTCCATAATTTAGAACAATTTGGTGTGATCTTTTGTTGCCAGGGAAGTTTTGGCCACAGTCTGAAGAAAAACTAGAGGAAATGAAAAATCTGTTGGCCTTGCTGATGAATATAACCGAAAGTGTTGTTTTTTCTGTTTAACCCCAGTTCTCCCACAGAGGAGAGAAGTCTTCCTAAGCAAGGCCCTGAGGGGCAAGGGGAGTTGTCACCCGGATTGGCAGGTCATTAACTCTGGCTGCCTGGGCTCCGAAGCCCCGGTGCCAGCAGTCTAGAAGGCTCCCTGGAAGCCGGTAGGAACTGAGCAGGACCTCGTGAGCTTTGGAAGGAAGATGAGCCTTCTGGCATCTGCAGGGACTGCCAAAGCTTAATTTGGGACTTGTCCATTATATGTAGTACACTAGGATTCTTGATGCACAAGACTGCAGAGCTTAGGTGGGTACCTTAAACTGCCAGGCTGCATTCTAAAAACAGAAACCAGCCTGGTGCAGTGGTAGATACCTGTAATCCCAGCTTCTTGGGAGCCTGAAACAGAAGGAGCACAGGTTTGTTGTTTTTTTTTTTTTAGTTTCTTCATTTATTACTTTATTAGCTACAGAGGATCAATGATCTGTTTCTTTTCTTTTTTTTAATTTATCCAAAATTACACAAACTTACAGACCATAATACAATATGCCTTTTGCATATAACGACGAGCAATGTAAACAACCACGTAGATGCAGTATTAAGTCGCAACTACAGAAAGCTGACTGTAGTACCTAGTGTAGGTGTTACTGTTTAAGTTTGGGCTATTAGAGTCTTGTTTTTAGGATATCTTTATTCCTCTGAATTCTCATTCCCTTCCCCTTCTGCCCTCTTCTTATTCCCTTGGACCCTTTGCCTAGTGGGTGAGATGTGTCCCCTTGTTTTTTTGTATCCACTATTTAACATTTTCTCTCCTTGTATTTTGCCTCACTCAAATGAGGGGTAGGATCGCAAATTTGAAGCCAGCCTGGGCAACTCGGTGAGAACTTGTTTCAGAACAAATGGTTTAAAAGGCTAGAAGGGGCTGGGGGGGTTAGCTCAGTGGTTAGAGTGCTTGCTTAGCAAGCACAAGGCCCTGAGTTTGATCCCTGGTACCAAAAAACAAAAAAGCCTTGGGTTATAGTTCAGTGCTCCTGAAGTTCAATCCCCAGTACCACCAGAAAAATAAATAAATAAATAATAAAATAAAATAAAATGGATCCAAAGCATCATGTGACCTTGAAGCTAAATGGCCATTGACACGTGACTTCATTTTCTCTGGGTAGTAGGGCTGTTGTGGACTCCGTAGATCAGAAAGCACACATCCTGCCCAGGGCTAGCAGTCATGCCTGACAAACATTCTAGAATAAGTCTTCATTCCTAAATCAAGGCAACCATGTTTTCAGTATATCCTACTTAGGCTAAGAGTTCTGTTTGAAAATTTTAGCCACTCTAGGATAACAAACATCACTTCTGATATTCAAAGAAGAAAAATAGATTGTCACGGACATTTCAGATTACATTTCTCTTTTTAAAGAAATCGGCATATGATTAGACTACATATCACAAAATAGTTTTGTTGTACTGTTGCAGAAAAAGAATTGAAACCATTGCTGTTATAATTTATAGCATCTTGAAAGTGAATGTAGGAAGACTCAGAAACTTGCTATTTTCTTATTTTTGTTTCAATAAAGTTCAGGTTTTGGATCTTTCTAGTAAGTTGTGGAGGCTGAGGTGGGTTACTGCAAGCTTTGGAGAAACTTAGAGGGCTGAGAAGTGGTCTATCCCCAAAGTAAGTCACTCCCAGAAAGCATCTGGTTCTAAGGGGTATCGTACCAAAAGCAAAGACAGAGTAAGAAAACAGAGGGACAGAACAAGGAATAGATGGCACAGAATTAAGTAGCCCTCCTTCGTGGGTTCTCCTGAGAACAGGCGACCCTCACCCGGGTCCCTCTTCCTCTGTAGAACAATTCTTCAAAGAAGAGGGCAGTTCTGGTACCTGGTGTGTGGGCACAGAATGCAGGACAGCAGGTGAGACAAGAATCACCTTAGATTACTCCTTAGCACTCTTGGCTTTTAATTAACCACCACCCAAAGCTGTCCATCTTCTTCGGTACTGTGGGCAACTTCTTGACGGTTAGTCATTGTATATTCATTTATTTAGGACATATGTATTGATCACTTGCTCTATCCTGGCAGCTATTTTGGCAAAAAGAAGTCAGCAGTTAAGGAAGAAATGGATGTAGTCCCAGACCTGCGGAGTAGTGTACAAAGGGGCTTCAGGGATTAATTGCAGGTGAAATGAGACGCGCAGGGTGTTGAGGGCATCTAGGACGTGTAGGGGGCCACACAGAGGAGAGACAGGCATGCCCATCCTTATGAGATTTCATAGAGGAAAATCTTCCTCTGGGATAGATTTGCCCAAATTGGGCTGCAGCAGGGAGCCAGGATGGGGACGCCCAGATGAAGTGGAAGGAGCCCTGGAACTGAAATTCTGACCTCAGTATGCTACTTCCTAGCAGTATGGCCTGCTGAGCAAGGGGCTTCCTTTCCTGTTGCCTCTGCTCCCCCTCCAAGTGATGGGCCTGGGGGAGTCGGTGCTGGGGTCTTCCAGCTGAAGGAGCTGCAGGCCTTTCCTGTGTGCAGATTTAGCAGGTGGGAGGTTCAGCAGCCCTGCCTCCCTCTTCCGTGGTGCGGCAGGAAGAGTTCTGTCTCTGCGAGGCACCCAGGAGCCATCTGCAAGGCTCACCATGCTCTTCCGCTGCTCTGGCGGAAGTGGGCTTCCGTGGGCCCTGAGGGCTGAGAGTGAGCGTGTGTGCGGATCCCCTTCGTCAGTCAGTCCCCAACTCACTGTCCCTGCCCTGGAGGAGGCCTGCACGTCTCCTGGACTGCATCCCGGGTGGGTTATTAATCCACAGTCTTTTTGAACACTCCACATGGAAGAATTATCTGTTCTATTTTCTGACCTGACTCTCAACATAAGGAGAAATCTGTCTTCCCAAGTCCAAGCTCCAGGCAGGATAGGGCTCCTTCCAGAGTGGCAGGACCTACTGGTCCCCCAAACTTCAAATGATCCTGAGTCAGTGAAACTAAGGTTAAAAGTCCCAGCAAACCATGTACTCGGTGCTTAAATTTCTTTGACCCTCTTAACCAAGACCTATAGGCTCCACCTTCTGTACACAATGTGTGTTCAGAAGCGGCGTGCAGAGGCAGGAAGATCTACAGGGACATGACAGCTAGTTCACACCAAAGGAGCTAGGTGTTCAATCCCCAGTGCTCCTTAATAGCTCTGAGATTTTTCCCTCTTTGAGTTTCTTAAGAAAATGCAAGTGATACTGACCATGTCTCAGTGTTACAGCGTGAAACGAGATCTATGTGTAAAACACTTGGTGCATAGTAGAATCTCAGGGAATGATAGTTGCTATTAATCTCTGCTGCTGAAAAGAATCTTAAACGGACTTAGTACAGAGATAGATTTACTTGGAGTTCATCAAGCTCCTAGAGGAAATAAGAGGGTGTACTAGATGGTAGAGTCCTATGAGTGGATTCAAGGTGGGGCATCCAGAAGGACGGAACTGGAGCTCAGTGGGTTCTTGAAGGCCTCTGTGATTCTCCCCCACGTCCTTGAGCTCCCAGGACCTTCCCTGGGACCACAGTCTGTGGACATCACACCTTGTCCCAGAAGCCTTGTGTGCGGTGTGGGTCTTACCTTCTCATTGCTGTTCGTTTCCAACCTGACCCCTCCCTGCCCTGGTAGGATACGGGTCTCCTGATCTACCCCTTTGTCAGACTTCTACTGCACACACAAGCCTGAGTTCTGAGATATAAATAATTCTAACTCAAATAACAAACAGACTTCACCACACTTCCGCCTCTTTGTCCTGGAAACAGGGTGCGTGCAAGTGCAGGGAGTTGAAAGGGCCTGGAAGGGAGGGGAACATGTCAGAATTTCTGTGGACTGTCTGGGGAGTTAAGCCTAAGAATTTTTGTGCAAATAGTGTGGAAAAGTCCTTCATAGCCCTTTACACAATAGAAGCTCTTCCTAAGTGTTTCTTCTGCTCACCTTGTGACACACACAGGCATGAAGGGACAGAGAAGCCCAACTGCTAATGCTGAGTCTCAGTCGAAAGTCACTCGGGTAGAAGGTTGGTGACATTTTGTTTGAAACAAAAGAAAGTGCGTATGTAGGAAAGGCCAGCTCAGCGGTGGACACAAACGATTCAGAGGACCTCTCTTGGCCAGAGTGCTGGGGAAAGAGCCCTGGATGCTGCAGACCAGCTCTCTACCCTCAGGAGGCCTGAGCTGTGCGCCTCAGAGCATGGAGTGAAGAGTTTCTTTGGGAGGAGCAAACTGAGCACCTGTCTGCACCAGTGTCTGCAAGTTTACGATGAACATGAAGACAAATATGTGCGTGATGAGTCCTGCATAGATGCTGTGGGGCTGCAAAGACAACCAGGATGGGGAACAGATCTGGAAGAATTCGATGTGGGCCCCCAGTGTTAGGGAAGCGGAGTGATATGGTGGTACTCAAGCCAAGGAGTGGAAGAGGATGAACTAAGAATTGAGAACCAATGCTTTGTTTCCCCCAAAATAAGACCTAGCTGGAAAGTAGCCAGCCTTGAAAACTAGAGATCAAAAATGCCCGTCCTCACCTCACCTGCCCTCACTGTTCTCTTGCTTGGTGGCTTCTCTGTAAGGCGGGAAGGGGAGGACAGGCTGGCTGATGGGGGCTGGCGTTTTTATCTCTAATTTTCAAGGCTAATTACATTCTCTGGCTAGGTCTTACTCTTTGGAGGAAAGTGGGTTACAGGCAGGAGAGAAGAGATGTGAGCAAGGAGGAGTGGGATGGAAGAGGGTATTCCAACATGGTTTACAGGGCAGTAAAATAAGGGGCGACCTTAGGGACCAGATGAGTACAGTAATGCCTCAGTTCATGAACATTTCTGTTTGTCAACAATTCGGTTCACAAACAAAATTGTTTGGCAGAATTTCACTTCTGTTCCTAAACTGCACATTGGGTGGCAAACACGACCACAGCCATCTTCCCCACACAAACAAACACAAACGTAGCCATCTTCCTCCAAATCATTAAACAAATCAAGTTCATAGACAGAGGTACCACCGTATCTTCTGGAAGAGACGTGCATGGGAGCTGTACAGGAAATAAATCTTGCTTGTACGAGGAGCAAGCTGGGTCCCCCCGCAGACCAGAGTCGCTGCAGGGAACTGGGTGAGCAGTCTGTCGCGGCGGCCCATTTTGAGGGCTTCATTAGGTGTCCACCTTTCTCGTGACAAACAAGACTCCAGCAGCCCCATGAGGCCATCGATTGACCTAGTAAGTTCCAGCATTGGACAGAGTGGTGTCTTCCCTGGGGGCACGCTACATGTCTTCGTTATTAGTTTCTTAAAACAAGGGACCTTTTTTCCTGGCCTAGGTAAATAAGAATCAGAAACCATTTATTATCTCAGTGTATCCAAAAAAATGTAGCTCCTTTCGGAGGCAACTAGTTTATTAATTTGATTGAATTTTCTCTTGGGTTTTTTTTCCTTTCTGGGAAGTGATTTTAGCAGTCTTAATGCCCCAGAGAGTGCTGCCCTAAAAGAGTGTGGAGTCACACTCTGATTTGGAGGCTTGCTCACACTTTAGAGACCACCCTGTCCCCCCTCATCAGTTACTGATTGAGACCGTGGTATAGATTTCTGTCTCTTGGGAGAGTTTGCAACTGTAAGAAGCTGAGTTCTGACCAGGGAATGTTTAAAATGGGATGCAATAGGGTGAATCCTGCCAGGTTTAGCTCTCTCTTTGATACAGCAGATGAATACTTGCAATGTCTCCTTTGATAGCAGCTACCAAAACTGACTCTTCAAGCCCCCAATCCTTGCCTACCACACTGTGTCCCCCAGCAACTATAAAGTGCCACCCAGAAACCCACGCCACAGCATCACTGAACAGACTCAGGCAGCCAAACTTAGGCACAACCATAGCCACATGGCTGATGTGCTGTTGGAGGGTGTGGCGCCGGGCATGAACGGAAAATGGAAGATGCCTGACTCATTGGGGCTAAGAGACCACCAGGCTGAGAGTCAGGAACTATGTTTCTTTCGTTGGCATCTCTTAACATCTCACTCCAGGAGCCCAGCTGGGGAGAAAGTGAGGCGTTCAGTGGAAGGGTTTCTGTTCTTTTGCTGTTTTGGCAACCAGTATCAACCTGGACTGATTGTTCTTTTCGATGAGTTGAGGCAGTGCTTGGAGGTCACACAGACCCAAATATCTAGGCATGTTCTCTTTTCATTATACTTTATATAGCTCCCGCCTCTCGCCCCAGACAGGTGCATGGTACTCAGAAGCCTCTCTAGTACCTGCCACCTCCCTCCCACTTGGGGAGCCCAGAAGGATTAATTAGATAGATCCGCAATATACTTTGCACTCCTTGGAGAAAGATTCTACATAAAAGCAAAGTATTATTATTTCTAAGAACGATGATACTTATTAGTTCCTTGTAGGACCATTAAGCACGTAGATTATGTTTCCCTTTAGAGAAATTATCTCCCTGCTTTCCTCATTCTTACAGTCTATAGAACAGAGTATAGTCTTAAATTTTTTTTTCTAAGTAATGTTTAAAGGAAAGCTCCTGGTTAGTCGGTGGAAGGGAATGGAGTAGATTTCTAATTCTAAGCGTAATTCTGGAAGCTTGTGTTTCAGGGCTTAGTCACCCATGCAAATAGATCTCAGGATCATCTTCTCTCTCATTTTATAAGACGCCCTTGTCTCCCTTAGAATAATTGCACATCCAAGACAGCGCAACAGCTCCAGCCTTGTTCATTTTATGGCCTTTCGCCTCAGCAACTGCTGGATCCTTTGATTAAATCACGCTGTAGTTAAGTGACTGTTCAGAAATCGCAGGGTCATCATTGCAAACATACTTGTGGTGAAATTTTACAAATTTGTAATGTAAGTTATGAGTGGAAAATTTTAAATCTCAACTCCAGTCTCCACAGAAGTCTCAGGGAAAACTCAAACCAGTATTTTCCACATTGCGTCAAAATTCCTTCTTTGGCATTTAATACAAACTCAGGCTTCGGATAAAACCAGTAGGCCTCCACAATATGTTGGATAATTTTGTTTGTTTGTTTTTGAGGCAGGATCTTGCTGTGTAGTCCGGGCTTGCCTTGCACTCACTATGGAACTCAGGCTGGCCTTGAATTTGAGGCAGTCCTCCTGCCTCAGCCTCCTGAGTGCTGGGACTACAGGCATGTACCACCACACCTGGCCCCATTTTGAATAATTTGACACAAGGAAGTACACCTGTCCTGGTTTTTTCAACATGTAGATAGGGAATTTTTCACCCTTTGGGTTTTCTTTTTTGGTTTTTTGTTTTGTTTTGTTTTGATGTTTTTTGGTTTTTTCCTGGCACAAAAATGCCATAACAAAGATGAGACTCTGGCTACCAGAAAGGCAAAACCAAACAGGGAGCAAGAACAAAAAATAAACAAACAAACAAAAAAAGAACCAAAACAACTTTGAGACCTTCAAGTGAGTCGCTGAGTGACTTTTGGGGAAGAGAACTCAGAGCGAATGTCCATGGTACCTTTGTGGACTTGGGAAGGGCAGTGCCAGCCCCTGCCAGTCGCAGGGGGCAGCTCATGCCTGGCAGATCTTAATCCATGAACTCTTTCACAGGGAAGCTCAGTGTGGTCGCAGACAGGGCATGAAGGCCCTCAAACCCGTGCCGTGCAGCCCCAAAAGGTAACAGTGGTATGGCCAGAATGGAGAAGTGACCTGGGATGCTGTGAACCGGCACCTGTCCATCCATCCTAGGTCCTTCGATTTCAGTGACAAATCCTCCCTGTTTGCAGGGCACTCTTAGCTAGCCTTGTATTTTTATCTTGTATCTCATGAGACTCTTCTACTCCCTTCTGAGGGATTTAAGCAAAACCAACCAACCTCTATGGACAGTAGGAGGAAGGAAGAAGGAGACAATGAAAACTTTGCCCAGGAGGAAACTTGGCGATTGATTGTTTTTATTTTGTGTGTCTTGGCCTCCTAGGCCCCACCCGGGAAGAGCTTGCCTCCAGCGTCTTCAGGGCACCTCCCAGGCTGTGTGACAACCTTGTTTGTGGGTTGCATTTGTTCCTAGGATGGGTGTGACGAAGTGAGGGAGGTGACGCCCTTCTCAAAGTGCTCATTGATGTAGCCCCTCCCGCATCTCACCTCCAACCCAAAACCATCATAAGTCACCAAAAACTTTTTAAAGCCAAACTAAAAAAAGCTTTGAAGACATCCTTCCTTTTACACTTTGTCCATTCAAGCTTGTAGTCAGCCTTCTTGTCCAGAGCCGGAGGTGAAATTTCTTCAGGACAAGAAGAACTTTCAGAAGCACATTTCATTGGAATTGTTTTAAAAGCAGTTTGAACAAATAATCAAAACTAAGTTCATTTTATTACTCCCACCCTAAAAGTAAAACGATACTCATTATTTTTAAAAAATTGAAAAAGACATAAAAATACCTCAGTTAAAATTTTAGTGTGTTTCCCTGTAGAATTTTTCTTTTTTTCTTTCCTTCTTCTTCTTTTTTTTTTTTTCTTTCTTTCTCTCTTTTAAAAAAGTGCTGACTTTTTTTTTCTCCTCAACCCCTGGCTGGTAGGGTTCCAGGTACAATGTACAGTATTTGGCAATAGATGCCACTGGTAAGAATACAGGGATGTGGCAGGATGTGCCTGTAATTCTCCAGCTCCTTTTCCGCTCATGTCCCTGGTCCCTCCCTGGTCCCTGATCTAATCGCCACTAAGCAGATTAAGCATCAGGTCTCCAGTGTAAAACTTGTTTGTGGCTGTCCCGGTCTAAACTGCACATCCCCACCCATGTCTGCTGCTGATGAATGGTGAACTTTTATGCTCTACCAAAGAGGGCTGGGTGTGAGGGGCCTCTCCGGAGGTCTGGTTCGTAGAGGGGCCATGTAGCCAAGTGGGAATGTGGCCAGCAATGCAACTGACATGCTGCTTTGTAACCCGTCTCCCTGTTGCGTGTGTCAAGAGACGTAGGGCCTCTGAGAAATTTCCAAGGTGAAAACCTAACATCACTTGTGTAGATGAGGGGAAAGCCCTTAACCCTGGGACTTAATGAGAACAAAATTGAGTGCTGCTTTAAGCAGCTTAGATTTATCTTGTCAATATAAGTGATGGGAGGTTTCTTTGTGTGCTTTAGAAAAGAGATTGTGTGTGTGTGTGTGTGTGTGTGTGTGTGTGTGTGTGTGTGTGAATCTGAAGCATCGTCTCCTTGCTTCATTATGTCACCATCCACTCTGTCCCTTTATGATAGACAGGGCTCGTCTATTCCCTTGCCCTAAACTTAATTACTTTGCAATTAATTCTTTGTTGAAAATAGCAAGCCTCCTAAACTTGGAACATCTCATTGTGAGAAAGGCTGTTTGTGGATAGAGGTCAAGAGGACGTGTTGGAATATTCCGCAGCGCTGTCTCAGATATTTTGAATGAAGATGGTGAGAGACGAAGGACCCACTCCTAACAAAGTGGCTGTGGAAGGAGGGGGCTTTCTCCAAGCAGACTGGCTTATGGTCAGCCTTAAACATAAAACATCACAGGAAAATCTCCTTCCAATAATCTTAAGGAACTAAACATTTTTAGGACCTATTGTATGATACCCATCTGCGCAATGCATTATTTTAGTTAATCTTGATGCCATCTTCCAAGCTAGGTGATACTAATACTATCTTCACAATTATGGAACCTGGTCAGATGACACACGTAGCCCTGAAGGGGTACACCCCATGCTGATTTGCACCCCCAAGATCACTGAGTCCCAATCAGAGCCCTATAAAAAGGGGACCCTCAATATTCTGGCTTCCCAGAAGCGAAGACCAAGGCTATGAATTGGGAGGTGACTGGTCTAGCCCTTGTCCTCCACTGGTCTTTGAAGATGCCTTTCAGCTGTGGCTCTTGGTCAGACCGCTCCCAGGAGACACTGGGACTTACAGAAGTGTGGCCTTTATGAGTAGTGTTGTCTCCCGTATCTGAGGCTTTGGAAGAGCTGAGACTGATGAAGCGGCCCGGCTCGACCTGCTGCCCTGTCCATGCTGCCTCATCCATCTTCCCTGCAGACAGTGGAGGTCATGCGGAGCACCTCTGTGATACAGGTAGAAGCAGAACCGTCTTTGTCTCCTAAAAAGCCGTCCAGGTATGTGAGGACAGGACCGGGGCAGGGCGATCCCAGAGTACATGCTCCAAGGACAGCCCGGCTCGGCCAGTCATGCACAGAGCAGGTCACAGACCAGAGTGCATGAGTGTGCGTGTCTGTGTGGTTACCAGTGAGGTAGAGGAAGGACGTCAGTGTACACTATTTCCCCCCAGTACTCAAACTTCAGCAACACAGAGTCTCTGATTAGAAGTTTGCCTGTGAAATACTGTCCTCGCTTCTTGCCCGAAACTTGTCGCTAACTTCTCTAGTCCCCTTGAGTCCGTGGTGGTTCTGGCACATTCCCCTCTTCAGACCAAGCGGAGGAAGCTTTGGGTACTCAGGAAGATGTGGTACTTTTGATTCATTCGGCAAATATTCAGCAGCTATTTTCCAAGTAGCTACTGTGTTCCAGGCTTTATGACAGAGACTTAAGATCTGAAGGTAAAGACATTGTCCTTGTAATGTACTTGGGGTGATGTTTATGCCCGGGAGGGGGCGCAGACAGAGGCTGCAGGGAAAGAAGGAAGGGTAGAAACAGTCAGTGACACAGTGTGACAGCTGGTTCGGATGGGAAAGAGCAGGCCACCTTTGGGTGGTTTTGAAAAGCTGCCCCTTTCCTGTGCTGGAGGACTTGGACTAGTGATCGAAACACGTCCCCACCCATCCCTTCCCGGTTGTCCTTTCCCGTAGCAAGCTGCACCACAGACCACAGTAGGCTGTCTGAGCTTGCGCTGCGGACACAGCCAGCCCAGGAAGTAGTCCAGTAAAGGAAAAATGTGGGGGAAGTATTCCTGGCAGAAGGAACAGAAGACCCAAAAGCTAAGCCGTCTTTAAGAATGTGGAACATTCAGGAGCTGTGACAGGCCAGGGAACCAGGTGCCTTTCTTCATTAATGAACTTCCTGCAGGGTTGAATACAGCATTATCTCTGGAAGACATTACTGCTGATGCAAAACACCCGGGAGGAGATCCCTGCCTTCTCTCCCTGCCTTATTACGGGGCTGTTCCTTTGCCTCGCAGAGTGGAGATGAGTCTAAGTTCAACCTGGTCCCTGTATCCTTGAGGAGGAAGTGACGCCTGAGAGTGGAGTAGAGGACCCCCTTACCCATGCCCACCACGTCAGCTGTGCTGTGAAGATTGCGAGTGTTGGAGGAGGTCAGACGGGATCTCTCCTGCTCTTCCAGGGGCTGCGCCTCTCCTTTCGCACCCGCCAAAGTTACTGCTGGTAGCACATTCTGCAGTGCCTCCCGGAGGGCATTTGTCCTGGCCGAAGGGAGGAACTATTCATTGAATATTTGAATTAATCCTTAAATTGGTGCTGCAATCTCATTGGATGACCAGCATGCAATGATTCTTCCAATGCTCAGTTTTTTTTGTTTTTTGCTTTTTTGTTTTGTTGTGTTGTGTTTTCAGAAAACATGTACGTCCCTGTGTCTCCGTTTCCCCTGATGAGCACACTTGGCATCACTGGGCAGGACAGAGCTTATTCCTAGCTCTTGGCCTCCCCGCCTTTCCTCTTGGACAAAGGGCAGGTGTGCGAGGGGCCAGCACAGGTGTCTCCGTACACCCCATCAAAGCTCAGCCAGTGAAGCCCTCTTACCACCTGGAATAAGATTCCGATCTAAGCAAATGGGGAAATAGCACACAGCGCCTTTTTCAAAAAAATACAATGAGGCCTATTTAGAAAACTCTTGGTAGATATTAAAATATCTGCAAGTAATTTTCACTGTGGGCAAATCTAAATTTATCAGAGATAAGAGTGAGACTTTCTGTTCTGCCAAAGACACGCTGCACAGCGTGTGCATTGCCGGAGCCACAGTCCTGCGCTTTTCTGGTCACCATCCCCATTTCATGCGGAAGTCGGGAAACATGGCCAGTTTCACTCAGTGAAAACAAATTTAGGAAATGAGTGCTCCGAATGTCAGCGTTTGGCCTCCTTTTCTAAAGAAGGGATGAGATGACTCAAATTCTATGTGTAAAATTTGGGGCCTGGAACTTGGCCGTGAGCCTCTTTGATATTCCTGGGTTTCAGTCTGACACGGGACACAGTGTGACAGCTCTCTCTTGGGAACAGAGAAGAAAGACATAAGACAGTTGGTGTATTGTTTAGACTCAAATCTCAAGAAGTGGAGTGGAATAATTTATCTACAAGCTAAGCCACAAAAAAAAGTGTATCTAGATAAATACCACTGACATTTTTAAATTAAACATGGAAAATAAAGCCATAAAATTACTTTTAAGATATAAGTGAATAGGTTTTGGGAAGAGCCAAAGTCTTTATCATAAATTAATTAATTAGACTTGCATATGTGAAAAACAAAATGTAATAGGAAAAAAATAGAAAAAAGCAATGTGTGATTACTCAGAATTCTTATAAATTGATAAGAATAGAACTAAAGCCACAATACAAAAATGAACACAATTCTAAGCAAGCCGCTAACAAGACAGGCAAATGCAGGAGTCAAAACACTCAGAAAAGGATCTTATAAGTACATAAAGAAATGTAAATTTTAAAACCTTTGGAGCCAACTAAGTTAAGCAGGATTTACTTTTCACAATTATTTTCAGTGTTGGTGAGCGAGTATACTACTCCAGGAATTAAAAATAAACCCGATCTGTAGGACAACTTGATGATATATGTTCCATTCTTCTTAAAAGTTAAACTTTCAAGACTGTATTCTTTTTAAATCACAAATGCCACAAAATGTGTATGTTATGTAAATATTTATGGTAGTATTGCTTCTAATAAACAGAAAAGCAGAAACAACCTTAAGGGCATGCTGATCAGTACATGGGAGGGTTAATGTGAATTTTTAATTCTCTTCTGAAAAAAATTTTTTAAATATTTCTAGATTTAAAAAGTTGATGTGCCCTTCTTAAGAATGGTATTGAAGGGGCTGGGGATTTAGCTCAGTGATTAGAGTGCTTGCCTTGCAAGCACAAGGGCCTGAGTTCGATTCCCGGCACCACAAAAAAAAAAAAAAAAGAATGGTATTGAAATCCTTTCCCAGTGGCACATCTAGTAGGGACTGAGATGATGTGATCGGCCCTGCAGGAGGAAATATTTTATCACTGACATTGCTATCCTCAGCCCATCGTGATAATCAGAAACAAACAGCTTTTGGTCGGGCCTTTGATTGTTTTTATATCATCGCCTGCACACAGGGCAGCTGGGCGACTCTTCCCACATTGTCCCCCTTCTTAAAACTAACTGTGGCTCTAGATAGTCCTGGGCAGAAAGAGGAAGGAGCTACATTTGGCTTAAGCATCGAGCAAATCAAAATCACTTGAAATCGTGCTTCCTGCCAGTTTCTACAGTGAGATGCATAACTCTGTGCCTGCAGACACCAAAGTGACGTCCTCCTGGCTCCCGAGGTGACCCTTCTTTGGTGGCTGTGGCCACCCTCGCTTTGTAGGCAACTGTCATCGTCTCCCACACCGTGTGCACTGTCCCCGCGGGGCCACGTCACAGCCCTCTGCGTTGGCTGTGCAAGCGGGAGGCTTACTGCTGCTCACTCTGCGTTTCCATCTCCGAGAAGACGCCGAGTGAGATGCCATCGAATATGAATGGAAATTCCCTCAGGCACCCCATAAATTTATTATAAAGCGCTGGATTTTGAAATAACAAAAATAACTCACGAAATTTGAGGAAAATGTAAAAAATTAAGAAGTTTATGTCTCTTCAGGGTCACAATGGCCCCCAGAATCAACTGAGTTGTGGGCCTGATCTCATGCACACAGGAGCAGCCAAAATCACTGCAGTGGGGGCGAGCGGCTCTCGGGTCTCCCACAGTAGGGAGCAGAGAGAGAATCGGGGCAAGGGAAATGACGAATGCAGACAGCTCTGTAGGCTGAAGCAAAAAGAACTGTTGGGTAGATGGTGCTGGGCTCAGCTTTAACACCGCTTGTGTAGGATCCTTAGAAAGGACCTCGTTAGGTATTTGACTCACCCTGGAAGGTGCAGGTAGGGGAGGCTGCCTTCCTGTAGCTGCTTAACATACAGAGTATCTTACCAAGGCTTGTGAATTTCACAATATCTGTGGGTATTTAGAACTGTCTAGATGTGTGTATTTCCTACTGGCTATAAAGGAAGTTGTAAGTAGAGGTAAAATGTGTATTGCAAAGTTAATCAAATTTGTACAAAAAGTGATCCCTACCGTCGGCACGGCTTTTCATGCACAAGCGCGAACTCTCTCTTCCTACTGACTGTGGCAGCCACGCCCAGCTGAGCACAGGACGCAGCTTTTTTCAGTGACCAAGTACCCAGTATTGCTCCCAGTTCTGCTCTAATACAATCCTTCGGGGCCCGGGAACCAGCTTTCCTGTGTCAGTTCTCCACCTCTACAAGCAGGCGATATGTATATACTGTATTTATCAGCACAAGGAGCCCCATCTTGCACTCTTTGATTTGAAACTTTATCAGACAAATCAAGACTGAGTCGTCTGAGAATCAAACTCCTCCCAGGCTATTCCCATTTTAGGAAAACCAGCCCTTTACCTTTGCTCTGGCTTCACCTCTGCGTTTTCTCCTGTAGCGGAAATAATGTGTTTACTCCTTTTGGAACAATAATTTAACATGTTCGTGACGGGGCTGTTATTTGTGTGTCTCACTGCCGGGCAGTTCTCAACCCCCAGACGTACTTGCATGACTGTCCCATCGGGTAGAACGGGACAGCCCATCGGCTGGTGCACACTACCCAGTGGGGCAGTCGCACATGTACCACAGGTAGTTCAGGCCAGTGCGAACATACTAATACATTAATAAGTTCAGTTGCTAGTCCTAGAATTTGGGTTTCTGTGAGTGGATCAAAGGCAGCACAAGTAAGAGCCATGTGAAGTATCTCGTGAAGCCAAGATCTAGCACAGTGCCCAAAAAGCACCCCACCTAATTCAATGGATGGGGAACAGGGGGTATTTAGACTATCGGAGGCATATGTGGCCACATCAGGGGTCGGCAGGAGGGGAGGCGAGAGTGGAAGGTGATTAAACTAAAAGAAAGAAAATGCCGGCTTCCTCCTGTTCCTTAGCTCTTAGGGAATTGTTATATATTCCAAGCCAGCAGCTTGAAGGAGTTTGGCTAAGTTACCTTAATTTTTCTGGAGTGTCCTTTTGTTCATAAGTCAGCCTAGGTGAAAAGAAAGTGGCCCTCTTGTCAATGAATTAAATGGCAGGAGGGGCGAGCCAGAAGGTCGATTCCCCACAGACCTGGTGTGCGGTATGCGCTCCACTCCTGGGCTGTACTCAGAGTGCAGGTTGAATGAACTGTTCCCATTAGCAAGCTCATAGGATGGCTCCCGTAGAGGAAGGCGACTCCATACCTTGAGTGTCCCTGTGAAGAAAAGGGGGTGGTCCTAGAGAAGTTGACCCTGCCACTTGTGGCAGTATTGTGCTGTTGTTGTTAAAGTATATAAAATGATGACTACAGTGAGGCTTGGAGTATAATATATAATAATAATAAGAGTTCTGTCAGCGTTGGAGCGACGCAGGAATTGTATCCGTGGCTCGTCTGGGGCATCGTGGTCATGCAGGTGGGCTCTGCGCCATGCTTGCTGTGTGGGGCTGCTCCACCCTGCCGTGGACGCTCCAGTGTAGTCTCTCCCGCTCTCGCTCTGCTTAGCCACTTTGGCCTTCGTTAGCTGCAACTGAAATCCTGCACGTTTACTTGCTTCATCCGTGTACGTTTTATGCAGCCATATTTAAAGCACCTTTCTGCGAGTGACGTGAAGTGTGTATGACCGGTGAGGGACCCCTGAAAAATCAGGAAGCTGAGCAGCCAGAAGGCTCCCAGCGTCTGAGATCGAAGCCTTCGGACTTTACCAGCACTGGCATCCGGGGGATGACTTCTTTTCTTGCTCTGTAACCTGGGAAACTGAGGCACGGATTTCATTTGCGTAAACAGAGGTATAGAATCAGTTGTCTTGTTCGTACAGCAGTGGTAGGAATTATTTGGAATATTTAGATCGTACACCAGCAACTTTTGAAATACGAGTTAGGAAATCAAGACATTCGTAGGGGGAAGTACAGTCACACGTGGCTTCAGGACAGGGACGCATTCTGAGAATTTCATCCTTAGGTAGTTTCACACTTCTTTCTCTGCAGCATAACAAATTCCAGGATGCTCTCGCCAACAAATGAAGTTACGGTCCTAAAGTGAATCATGCTTGACAAAATCGTGATGAAAAAGAAGGACTTAAGTGGGGGACTAAGTATTTCTTCTCATAAATCCAATGAGTACCTATACACAACACACCTGTATCTGCTTCCCGGGGCATGAAAATCTGCTGTGGTAGCACCCTCCGGTGTTGAGGAAATACCACTAATACAGGTTCATGGGCTCAGGCAGAGTCCCTTGCACACTGTACGTAAAGGAGACAGATATTCTTATCCAGGCAGATTCTTCCAGCTTAACTTTTTATTATGAACATTTGAAATATATGCGAAGAGAAACAATAACAAAATGAACCGCCTCATATCGACCTCGTACAGCATTTAGCAAATACTTGCCCTGCCTGTTTGATGTATCCCTTTTTCCTTGGCTAAAGTATTTAAAAGCAAATCCCAACATTGTATTGTTTCATCCCTGTATCTTAGTATGCATCCTGCTTGGTAGGAATGCGTGTTCTCCCTTGTTTCCTTTTCAAGGCCCCTCGGAAAGGCTTTCTGATTGTGTTTGTTTTCTAGACCTGCTGTGTTGTATAAATTCGTTTTCCCTTTCTGTCCTAGCCGACACCTGCCAGTGTAGCCTAGAAAACAAGCAGTCAAGAAATAATGCTGTATCATTATACATAAGAACAATCCAAATTTGCCATATCAAATAATAATAATCAAGAATGTGAACAAGGGCGTATAGATAGATAAAACAGTTATTTTGAAAATAAAGTACAAAAATTAATTTGGCAAAGCAGGTTTTGCCAAACTGCTGTTTCCTCTTGGTCCCAGTGTAATTGAATGGCGGCAACAACCAGACTTTTATTGAAAATCACTTTGAATAGGAAGGAAATTGTTAAACCCATGTGAACCTCTGAGTTGTTAGATCTAATAATCCTGAGTACTGAAATCACTGTTTTCAAAATAGCTTCCTCCATCTCAGAAATGGGAGAGTGAAGCTCTTCTGAATTGCCCTGTATGCCAAGTCACCCAAGCCCTGTGCCTCGCTGTAGCCCACAGTTAAGTGGAAATTTTTCTGCAGGTTCTTTATTATCCCACAGCCAATACAAGATTAGCTGTACAAGTTGGGTTATAACCTTTACAGCTTCCGTGTTGGGGATGTGTTAACAAGATCATAAAGAGCTTTCCAACAGATGAAGCACATGTGCCCTGTGCTCAGCTCTGGTAACGACCAAATCGATGTTACCGGAAGTGTGGAACGGTGTCATTTTAACTTTTCTATTGATGGCCTGACCTCTGCTTGGGTCCTGGTGTTAGTGCGTGTTCTCTCCCCCTTTGTGTGGAGGCTTCCTGTTTCCCTTCTTCTGTGCACACCTTTCCTTACCTGTCCCCCACTGTGCGCAGCACTTTCCCACCACCTGCGCTCCTCATGAGTTTGCAGAAGCTGTGGGGTCACAATCAGAAAACCAGGTACGTGGTTTCGGGGGGACTATCTCTCTTCATTCATTCATTCATTCGTTCAATAACTTATTTTGAGCTTCCAGCTTTTTTTTTTAGCTACTGTGCCAAGCACTAGTCTAAGAATCACAAGTACAGCAGTAAACCCAAGGACACTAAGTCCCTACGCAAGAGTTGATGTTACTGGAATGACGTGCCACAACCCTATACTGGCACATCAGAAGGAGCGAGGTCCTGTGAAGGAAAGCAGAGCAACATGGAGAACTGAGCAGAAAGTACGATTCTGAATAAGAGAACTGGGAGACATCAGGGGAGGTGACTGTTGAGCAGAGATCTGAATGGCCGAGTGAGGCCAGGGCGATCTGGAGGAGACGGAGCCAGACGGAGTTAGAAGGGAGTGTGAGCCAGAGTGTGTGGCACGTGTTAGAGAAGACACAGAAGGCTGGTGTGGAGAAAGGCGACAGGGAGGGTGACCCGGCCAGCGGGGTGGCATCGGAACTCGGAACCTGGGAAGGAGGTGGAACTGGGGACCTGCAGGATGTCCTCTAAGGGGGGGCAGTGGCTCTCTGGCTCCCAGAAGCTCCTGAACCGTGAGGGGGTGGTCCCCGGCTCCATCTGCTGCACAGTTATGGGAGGTTGAACATGTGCAGGCCTCAGAGCTACAGGGCCTCGGGCTGCTCTCTGCTCTGCGCCTGTTAGCTGGCTGAATTGGAGCTGGTCCCTGAGTCCCCATTTTTCATTCTTTCCAGGGAGAGGAGCAATTCCTCAGGTCTCTTCTGGGTCCAGCATCTGGTGACTCTAAGCTGTAAACCAGCATTCTTTCCCATTCGTAAAAGCTCAAATCTCCTGGAGCTGAGAGACTTGAGGACAAGGGTGACCTGGGTGAGGTGGACGTTCCCCTCTCTGCTGTGGCAATCGAGTCCAAAGCTGGCTCTAGAGAAGCCTCCTCTGAGGGCCAGCTGAGAACAACCTGGAAGGATGCAATGGGGTAATCAGCCCCCCCCATCACCCCTCTGTGTTTGGAGCTTTTGAACTACTCTTTTCTACTTCTTCACAAAGTATAGAAGAGTTTGTTGTAAACTCTGGTTGCTCCGTGGTGCTGTAGAACCCCAGAAATCTATTCCATGGCGCTTGGTCCTGGGATTTCCTGGGGGAGATGGCGGAAGGGCTCTCTCTTGCCTTGAGGGATCTCAAGTCCTGTCCTGAGACCACACAGTCACCACAGCCTTGGCCAGCTTACTGCTGGCATGTGGTGACACTGTCGCTATCTACCTTATAATCACTGGCATACGCAGACTTCCATTTGGTAGCAAATGGATGCTTGCTTTCCCAGGAGTCGGAAGTCACCCGTCATCACTGTCTGTCTCTCACTGTATTCTAGAACATTCCATAAAACACGCTGAGCTCCGTAAGGCTGATTTCCAGGCCTTCCCCACACATTGATAATTACTGTCGGTCAGATTATACATCACCACGGGCCCACCTGAAAGTAGCCGACTTGGCCATCACACTTCAGACTTCACGTACAGTTCCCTCAAAAGTATACTGCCATTAGTAGTTGCCATAGGAAACCAGGTCTCCTAATGGTCGCAAAGAGATTTTTACAACAATAAAAACTAATACTGAGTCAACATTACCATTCATTATTTCGTTCTGTCCTCACAGTAGCTCTGTGAGGTAGATATTTCAATAATAACTTTCCTTTCCTATTGTTAAAATTACATTGATATGGTTTTATTATAGACACTTTAGAAAATATGGGGAAAAAAATGAAACATTACTGCTAGTTCCTCCACCCCAAAATAGCAACTCTCATTAATTTGCTGCTTATACTTTCAGTTTTTCTCCTGTCCGTATTTCCGTATTTATTATTTTTTGACAGAATGGTATTATGCCATACTTTGGGGCTTTGGAATTTTTTGTCTTCTCAGAGTTTCACTTTTTTTCTTTTTTTTTTTTTTTTTTTTTTTTTTTTTTTTTTTTTTTTTTTTTTTTTTTTTTTTTTGGTTTTTTGAGTGATGGTCTTGCTGTGCAGTTCAGGCTGGACTTGAACTCATTATGTAGTTCAGGTTGGTCTCAAACTCACAGCGATCCTCCTGTCTCGGCCTTCCCAGTGCACCACCACGCCAGGCCATCCGAGTTTCACTTTTCTTTCTTTTAGTGGTAGTAGAGTATTTGGCTACATAGACATACCATGGTTTCCCTAAGCCATCCTCTCTTTGAGGATTTGTATGGTCACCCAGGTGTCTTACTGAAGTAACACTATGATGAGAACACTTTTGTAAATCAATGATTAGTTGCTCAGGCTATATTTCCGGCGATGTGTTTTTAGAATGAAAGAAGAATTTGTTTTCTTTCCTCGTAGAGGTCGGGAAATGGGTTTGGAGTAACTGTGCCCGTTCCCAAAACACACACCTGCTAAGTGGCACATCTAGGAACAGAATTCGGGGTTTGCCGATTCTGAATCCTCCAAGGGAAAGCAGCTGCTGCGTCATATCCAACCCTGACCAAGTTGGTGGTCGGATCTCATAGTGCGAGGTAACGCCTTGATGATTTCATCTTTTTCTTGGATTATTACCCCCCAGGGGTCAGTCCAGACACAGTGCCTGAAATTCTCTGATCAGTAGAGAGTACAAACAGTAAGGACCTATGATGTGATAACTGGTGCTCGCTTCAGTTTCTCCATCTTTCTTCTTCAAAATGGTAATAATAATGTAGATATTTTTAAAACTTCTTTATGTATCCTTGGAACTTAATATATTCTGGAATAATCGAAGTCACCTCTCTACTTCTAAATCTTTTTCATCCTTTTGGATTTCACCCTTCACCTGTTTTGACAGCACGGCTCATTTCCTCCAAATTTAGAACGCATTCCCATTGTTTCCACTTTGGCAGGTTCCTTCTCTTTTTTAAGTGATCAAGACATGAATGAACTCGTGGTATGCTTTCCTCCTTCATCCTAATTTGGTCTGTCCATACTTCTCCCATCAATAGCAGACAGGACTGGGGCAGCTGCAGATCAGTAAACATTTCTTCTGCCTTGACCTGCCCTGACTCAGTATACTGAGGTGTGAGGTATGAGATATCTAAGAGGTATGATTAGGTTGCCTCTCCAGTAGCATAATACATGCAAAATGTCCATGTGCCTGACTTGCTTTGGGGCCAATGACTGTAATCTTCGAGTAGCCCTTAACCAACCAGTTCTGGTAGCTTCAACTTCGGGAACTGCAACTACAGCTATGTGTTAATAGTATTCAGGTGAGTCACCTATAGATCATTCGAGTCAGTACCTGTCCCTATTAGTGGCAAACATAAACAGTTTTCAGAGGTACATAAAATAAAGCATTTCCTGGAAAACCGTGGTCAAAGCTGCTGTTTTCAACTGAATCGATTTACTCGCTTAGAGTACATAACTCCTCAGTTCCAGAAGACTGCACTGGACATGTTGATAGTTACCAGTTCACACCTCTGCCCAAAGCCTCAAGTTCAAATTTAAACCAACCAAGTAATATCTAATAGGTAGCTCCATTTTGGGTACAGAGACTCGGTAAAAGGAATTAGTTTGAAAGAATAAGGATTCTTCCAATTCTTACTGTGAATTTGTATTACTCATGCATTTGGCAGCAGCAGAAGAAATTACCCTTCTTAGGTGTGGACTTTTTGTAACGCATTGAATAATAATCTCAGAGAGAAGATGGATGTTTTCCAAATAAGTTTTGCCTCGATATTTCTTTCTCAGATAGACTAATGGTCTCTTTGTGCTGCCTGTTCTAGGGAACCTGGAATGAGGCTTTGCCCTTGGAACAGTTTCGTTTAAGATAAAGGCAGGACTTGAAAGAAGCCATACCTGTGGTCTGCTTGTCCAAAATTAAAAGATGTTTCTGGGCATGAATGTCAGGAAATGTGACCTAGAAGTAGAGGACAGTCACACAAAGTTTTTAATTCAAGAAACAGGGAATAAAAATTTTTTTCTTCTTATCCATCCCCATAACTATTTTTTAAACTAAAGTAGAAATATTTTCATGGTGTGAAAAGCACTTGGTTGGCAAAAGAGTTGAAATATCATTATGGAAACAGCTCAACCTAGGCTCATCAGTAGCATAAAAGAAACCTCGCATTAAAGTATTATTAATGTTCATTATTAGTATTTCTAAATGATCTTTAAAGGCTTTTATGCAATTATAAAATGTTTGATTGTTGTCACATTGCTAATGCTTCGATGCCGTCTGCATGTCATCCTTGGTCCCTGAACCCTGGCACATAATTTATTTCTCTTCTGAGTGAACTCTAAGCATTAGTGTCCATTAAGAATTTTTGAAACCAAGTCTAGAGATTACTTGGAGCACTTTCTGTAATATGTACTGATTATCATTAATAGTTCTTTTGTCCTAGACAAGGACGATGTCTTGTAACAGCATTTTGTTTGGCCAGGCTGCTGGGGCCATCCTCTTGATCTGCCTCCTGCCCACATTTTCTCCTTGATTCTGTGTGAATTGGGCAAGCTTGTAGGACAGATCAGATGGAGGAGGGTGTGCAGGGCTAGCACAAAGTGGTTGAGGTTTTTTGTTTTCATCTCCTTCTCCTTCTCCTTCTCCTTCTTCTTTCTTCTTTCTTCTTTCTTCTTTCTCCTCCTCCTCCTCTTCTTCCCCCTCCTCCTCCTCCCCCTCCCTTCCCCTCCTCCTCTCTTCTTCTTCCTTCTTCTTCTTTCTCTTCTTCTTCTTTCTCTTCTTCTTCCTTCTCTTCTTCTTCTTCCTTCTTCTTCTTCTTCTTCCTTCTTCTTCTTCCTTCTTCTTCCTCTTCTTCTTTCTCTTCTTCTTTCTCTTCTTCTTTCTCTTCTTCTTCTTCCTTCTTCTTCTTCCTTCTTCTTCCTCTTCTTCTTTCTCTTCTTCTTCCTTCTTTTCTTCTTCTTCCTTCTCTTCTTCTTCTTTCTTCTTCCTTCTTTTCTTCTTCTTCCTCTTCTTCCTTCTCTTCTTCTTCTTCTTCCTTCTTTCTTCTTCTTCTTCTTCTTTCTTCTTCCTTCTTTCTTCTTTCTTCTTCTTCTATTGTTGGCTATTCAGAAACAACCACATCACAGTAGTGGGCCTTATTTCTTAGCTAGTGTTTATCAGCAGCTCCATAGAAACTGTTTTGACTGTTAGCTCCTTACCATGATGGAGAAGGAAACTGTAGCCTCTGCCCTGGGCCTGTTGATAATATGGCAGGGAAGAGATTAAGTGTTGCAGGTTTCATTTTTAAAATCCTTACCCAAGCTCCCAAGCGCTGACTTCCCATAGTATCCACTTGTTTAACAAGAGTTGCTTCTGAGTATGCTGCTCTCTGCAGAGGGATAGCTTTCTATTATCTAGTGTGAAGTATTCGCAAGCATGTGCATTTAGAAACAGCTGTAAAAGGAAAGAAGCACTGTGCCCTTGGCCCCACCTAAATCATTTTAAATCTTACCATAAACCTGGTGACTCCTCCTTTGCTGCTCTCCCTCCTTCCTTCCTTCTTTCCTTTTTTGTCATGGCACTGGGGATGGAACCCAGGGCCTTGAGCATGCCGGCCAAGTGCTCTACCACTGAGGAAACCCCACCCCATCCCTCTGCCTGTTTTATGCATAAGGACATAGAAATCAGAGCAGTTAAGCCATTTTTCCCAAGAACTCACAGCTTCACTAACAAGCATGTTAAAGAGTTTGGGTGTCTTGGGGGGGTGGAGAAAAAACTTAGGAAGGCCTTCAGATTGGGAATTCTCCTTTCTAAAAACTAAACAGACACTGTACGCAGTGAGTGAAATATCTGAGCTAGGACAATAAGAGGCTGAATTAATCAACCCAGCATCTGTGTCTCTTCCTACCTTCCTGCCACATTTACCTGAAACTGGGGAATATGGACATATTTGGGGGGAAAAAGAACAACTTCACTCTATTTTAGGTAGTCTTGGCTTTCATTTGTTAGTTTGCTTTGTGAGGAGCGTAGAATTTATCTGTGATTACCACCCTATCTCTGCTCACCACTTGTTAGCTCTTTACAAAACAGAGCTGGAGACGGCACGGGCTGAGTTCCGACAAGGTGGCCAAGGAACATGTTTGTAGCTGGAGCCTTGTCCGGGATTCAAGGCCTCTGAAAATGCTAGCTTAGTAATTGCCACATCTGGGGGGGCAGAAAAAGTGCCATCTCTTACAAAAAGGAAAGAAAAAAACTTAAAATTAACTTGGTATCCAAACAACTGCCGAGAAACCAGAAGACAATAAGAAGTCCATCAAGGAAGTTAATTGGTCCAAGATTTGGGACTGATTGGAAGTATCAGATTATATTCCTAAAGAGCTAGGCTCTGGGTGGCCACAACTCTGAAACTTTGCCCTACTGATAAGCAGGACAGTGACAAATTCATGGTATTTTCGTGACATTTCCTTTGCTTTCCTTTGAATCCTGGTTGGCGAAATCGAATCAGACAATCTTGCTGTATTAGAAGCCCTGCTTTGCTCTGGGTAGAGTATTTGTGGGGCTTTTTTCCCCTCCTCTTATTTTTAGGGATTTTAACGGGCAATTAAAAACTATTATTGTCATATTATAAAGTACTCTAAGGCATGGGCCTCAAAATGCCCCGGATATGTGTGTGTGTGTGTTTCTGTATCTGGAAGAACTCCGAGGAGTCTGACAACTCCATCAGAAGGCACCATTCTTCTCCAGCCCAGATAATTTTAAAAGATCCACCCAAGAAGTGCATCTCTTGCCTACATGATCTATTCTGAGAGCTGCCTTCTTTCCCTTTTGGTTTTCAAAGAAGAAAGTTTCAGGGGGTCACCTTTGATCAGGAGCTACATTGGGTTTTGTAGAGTGAGAAAGAGACCCGGCAGCCTGTCGCTGAGAAGGGTGTTGGTCTGACACTTAGAAGCGCAGTCAGGAGCTGTCGGCAGGTAAACTGAGGGGAAATGAGGAAATCAGGCAGTTCAACTACCCCACTCCACAGATGAGAAAACAGAGGTCCAGCGAAGCTAAATGATTTGCCCAAGTCATCCACTGAGTTTATTTTGGGCTCAGGGGAGTGAGTTTTGTGTGTAGAAACTTGATTTTCTTCTATCATTCATCACAGTGCGATGAAGGCCCTTTTCTCTGTAGACACCATTACTCTGTGCTGGATGCTTCTGTGAGTCCCTTGGGAAGGATCTTGGTATTCTTCCCAGTCATTCGGAAGTGAGTCAAAATCTTCACAATGGTCAGATTCAGTGTGAGTCCTTCAATGGAGGCAATCGTTGTCCTTCAACTGTGCAGCCAATCAATGAACCAAAGACAGTGTCTTACGTCACTGTCCTGAGTGCAAAGTCCAAACAGCGACTAGAGTTTGGAATAGAGCACATTTACTCAAGGAATGTGGTTCTTGGCCTCATGGTCTCTTGCTTCATATACGAGGACTTTTTCTAGGCAGAGTGCTTGGTCTAAACACAGTCCTAGGCCCTGTGTTCGTGTGAAATCCGGGGACCTTGTATAAGGTGGTGGTGTGGCTTTCAGTAGCACATGGTAATTGAGTTTCATTGAAATCATACTGGGTATGTTATTCACCCTTGACCCAAGTGAATAATTAACATTTATATCTCAGTTTCCAGTTTGAAAAGCTCAGATTTCACTTTAATTTTCACAACAGTCTTTTTGAGTATTATGATGACTGTATATAATTTTAAAAAGCAAGAAATTCAGGTCCAGAGAGCTAAGAAACTTGCCCAAGGTCTCTCAGAGGTAATGAAAAAATCGAACAAGCTCAGGTCAGCTTGCCCACAAATCAAGTTCCCACAAGAGCCACTTGAAAGAAATTTATCACTTTGTGTTCCTAAGTAGAATTACAGCTATTTCTCTCCCTAATACTCATGGTGATTTGTCTTTAGGAAACTTAATTCTCCAAAGAAATCTCTACTCACAGCTGTCAGTGGTGGTGGTAGCATTAAGATTTTTTTATGAAGGTCTTCCCCTTCCACTTAGGGAAAAAATTTGGAAAGGATAACTACTGTGATCTGATTAAAGCTGAGTTCTTTTCGTGGTGAGAAAGACAAGAAGTCCTGGAACTTGTGGAAAAATGAGAAGAGAGAGAAAAGAGAAGACTTGTACCCTATGTGAAGGCGAAAAATAGCTGCTGGTAGCAAGCAGGGCACACAGCTGGCTGTGAGGGAAGGTGCTGGAGCACAAGGGTAGGTAGTTTAGGATCCCTGGCAGGATGTTCTTTTTCTTCTAGAATATTCTAGCATATTCTCAGTTCAATATGTCTTCCAGTTAGAGAGGTTGTGGCTTCTCTGTGTTTGCGTCAGTATCTGTTTTATTACATCTTTCACCTAAGCCCAGATGAGGTCAGGGACAGGGCCACATAGGTTAAATTATTTACAGAGTTCGCTCTTGACAGGTATGCTTGGGAACGTAAACCCTTTCTTAAATGTTTACTCTTTTGAGAGGTACTGTCTATGCCAGGGTTTTAAAAGTTTACCATGGGCATTCTTGCACTCCAAAATTAACTTTACAGAAGAAATGTTTATTATGCTGATTAATCCTCCCTCAGGCTTGGTTTCCCCATCTGTGAAATGAAAATGATGTTTTCTGCTTTCGTGTGTGTATGTGTATATGTATACCTGTATCTGTACTTCTATAGGTTTTATTTTCTGTAAAGTCCTAGAGCTTCTATGGAAAAAGAAGGAACGTGAAGTCCAGCCGTTAGCGTCAAGGAAACAAAATAAAAGGGCATTCTAAAAAAACTTTCCGAGGATTCCACTAAATTTATCTTTTGTGTGTTAGCATTGTTTTTGTTTGTTCACTTTTTCTGGGAAAATAGAATTCTGTCTTCAAAATGGCTACTAAGTAAAAATAAATATAATGTGCAGGCGTATCTTCATAGTTAGGAATTGTAGTGCACCTTTAAAAAAATACCACTTCTCCACTTTTCTGGAAGAGGTATTTATGAATTGATTAGTGTGTCTTCATGGTATATAACAAATATAATTTATGCCATATTTGTGTAAATTAGGGCTGCCAGATAAAATATTGGATGTCCAGTAAAATTTGAATTTAAGATAAACAGCAAATTAGTACCTGAAATTCAGATTTAACTGGGTGATTCTTCAAATTACCTGAAGAATCGGGAGTTGCTTATTTACCTTTGACAGTCTCACAGAACTGTGGGACTGAGAGTCTGCCCTCTTGCCGGGCACGGGTTTCTCCTGAAGATAGATAGGAGAAGTTTTAGTGCCATGCCTGTTACTGTGACCTCCAATCAGGCAGCTTTATTGGAAAGAGTTTCCAAATCTATTATCAGTGTAATCATCATGAAAATATTTGATGAGAACACCGCATCGCGCTGTATAATAAATTTAAGTAGAAAAGTCAAAGCAGTGGTATTTTAATAAGGCCCCTGGATGTCAGGAGAAAATAGTTCCACACTCAGCGAATATAGATAGGTCTGTTTGGGGCTGTGTTAAATCCAATTGTGTGGAGGTTTTGAATAATCAACAGTGAAGGTCTAAGCACTTTCTCTCCAAGGTGATTTTACAGAAAGCACTATTTCCTAAGGAAAGTACACCCTGAATTCTCGCAATGCTGAAGGAGCACTAATGTATCAATTTATTGGGGCTGGTGTCAGGAGCTAGAGTTGCAAATTGTATTCAGATTTTAAATTTTACTCACTGTTGCTATTGGGGGAAGCAGCTTTCCCATGCTAAAGGTTCCTGTAAAACATTCTTTCTCAGTTTCCGTGTGACAGAGCCTTCGAAAAATCTTTGCAGAAATTTCTAACTTCACTTTGCAAAGCCAACTCAAACGTAATGAGAAACAATATAGTTTTCCCCAATAAAAAGAAGTTTAAAAAAAAAAGAGAGAATTTGAGTTGGGCTATGTAATTTCAGCTTCCCTAAATAAGACCTTTGGAAAATTGTTGGGGGGAACAAGTGTATGATTTTGGTCTTGGACCACAACTTTGGAACTAATTTTTTTTTTCTTAATGTCTACCATGGATTTTCACAGTAGATTTCTTCCCTGGACAACATGTTCCATAGTTCAGTAATAGGTCTGAGCAGGGTGCCAAATGCTTCAATGACTTCTGCTTTCCAAGCGAGGGTTAAATAGTTCTCTTAATATCTTGAAAGAAAAAAAATGTCAAGGTTTACCGCAGTTTGTAGTCACAAGCTACATGTTTTCAACAGTTCGGTTACTCTGGGCCTATTTAGTCAGGGGAATATCTCCCAAGAAGAACGAGGCGCAGAATGAGTCTCAAATGTGGCGTATCTGAACCGGAGGCAGTAGGGTCTGCACTGAAGCGTGTAACCCTGCTGTCTCTTCAGGCCTCAGGTGCCAACTACCACTGAGCGACCCTTGTCACCTGTCATCCATCGATCATCCTGGAGACATCAAGCATGCTGACTCATGAATCCTCCTTGTTTTCATGCCAGTATTTCCCATGCACTTCGGTGCCATTTACAGAGAGCTCCAGAGAGCTTCCTCTTCCGGCTTTGTGTGTACAGACACATAGTTACATTCTGTGGTCAGATTTTCCCTCACCGTTAAAAGTTACGCTTCACACGAGCAGGAAGGGTCCTTTTCATTACAAAGCAAACACAGACTTAGTGTCCGTGCCAAATTAATTACTCTGTTGCTCACCTGACTCTTGTCTTAGATTGGCATGTTCTTCCGTGCCTTCAATCTTTCCACTCTGCCTATGAACACGATCGTCTCCCCTATTTACAATAAAGAAATAAGAGCCATTAGTGTCTGCTATTTCCTTTTTTCTACAGAACCTCTTATGCCGGTGGGTGATGCTCATCACCTCTGTTGTTCATAGTCGCGTGTGGCTTTGGGTCGTCGGTCTGGTGTCCCTGCCGCGCAAAATTAAAACTGATCTCGCCTCTCCCTCCCCATCTGAGCACGACGCATTCCCAAGCGTACTCTTGAATAATGTGTATCATTCAAAGGCGCACATACAGGACACTTCCTCACCTTTGCACTGTTTCTTCTCTTGCAGGTATCTCAGTAACAAAGAAGACGCATACATGTAAGTAAAGCTTCTTTTTTTGTCCCAAGTTTTCTGATGAGTTGGAATTCTCATATGTCTGGCTGCCGTGACCCTTCGAGTATAAACTAATGTTTTCGCTGTGATCCGTGGTCAGCAGAGGTCCTACTTTCAACCTGTGCTGGTTGGAAGTGGCCCTTATCTACCTGTTTGTACTGAGTGTGTGTTGAAGAGAGGCAAGACATACTCTGACGAATTCTAGTGTTCCGTGTCACCTAGCCAGAAAGATCGATTACTTACTGGTCACCCTCCCTCCAGCTCCTTCTTAGGAGAATTGGTAAGTCTCCTGGAAACACCACTTTGAGTTCTTTGAAGCTTTGGTCTCCTTTTGCTCAACACTAGTTCACAGATCGGGCTGTTTTGATCTTATGTCTGTGGAGCAGATACCGACTGGGGCTGTAGGTGCTGTGGCTGCAGCGTGGGCGTGGCCTACGAGGGCCCGGGGAGATGGCTTTGGTAGTCTGAGGTGGAGTTGTGTGCTGGATTTCCGCTCTGTATTCGTCCCACTTCTCAGGTTGAATTGCTTTCATCACTTGCCTTCATTCCACCTGTGCCAGAAGTTTACGAACTTGTGTAAAGTGTTGTGATTTGCAGTCTGAGCAGTCTATGTTTGACTGTGCTTGGACCTCAGGACGGAATTGTGCGGCCAACTTTCACCGCACTTGACCAGCATATAGGCTTTGAATTCGTGGTGTCATTAGAATTTAGTGACTGTTTGAGAACACAGATATGTGCTCCTGTCCCTGTGAGATGTGTCTGGGCATCTTTCTAAAGCAAGCAGCAGAACTCATTTTTGGCCAAATACAGGAACGATGAGGATAGTCCCCCAATTTTTCTTTTTTTGGGGGTGGGGAGCTGAGGATCGAACTCAGGCCCTTGTGCTTCCAAGACAAGCACTCTAACCACTGAGCTAAATCCCCAGTCCCCCAAATTTTTCTTAATTACATGTGAACCATTACACGTGAATCATTTAGGGGGAAAAAAGAATCTGTGTGACGTCAAAGCAGTTTAGCTTGTGCCTCCGTTGATTCTCGAAGTCTGCTCTTGGGTTTGTCTGTCTGTCTATCTGTATCTGTAGAAAACAAAACGACAAAAACAAAAATCAAGCATCAAATTCCACGAGAAGCTGCCTGACTTGAGGAGCACTGACAGGTCCAGTCCCTGCTGGATGCAGGAACAGCTTGGCACCTCCATCTCTCAGGCCCAGTCGCGGCGGGCTGTCCCTCCGTCAGGGTAGCCCGTGACCCTTAGCTTTTTGGGGTTGTTTTGTCGTTGTTCTCATTGTTCTTGCTGTTGTCGGTGCATAATTGAGCTCATGATGACTGAGAGGTTGACGGTGCAGGAGACTGAAGTCCTCTGTGTATCCGCAGGGCAGGCATGGCACAGAGCGCTCCCTTGCACAGCCTTGCCCATGGGCTCGTCCCTGGCCTGGAGGGACCCACTCTAGAGGTGGTAAGTAATTCAGTCTTTCTGTTAGCTCAGTCCTGGGTCTCTCCCAAACAGGGGCTGCTGATTGTGCCTACTGTGTACGGTGCTTTGGGTATGGACTCCTGGCCACCTAGCAACACACAGAAAGCTACTGGCTATTTACATTGCGACTTGGCTCTTAGATAAGTGGACAGAACCGCTACTTCAACTCCAGTAGACCTGAAGGATGTGCCTTAATTATAAGATAACAGACCATAGATGTTAGCTAGTATACAGACAGTCCATCTAGAAAGACATTCAAGGAATGTCATCCCTGAAAATAACTCCATTGGCCTGTGGTAGAGATAACCGATCATTGAGTAAAATTCTTGGAAGGATCTAGGTAACAGCGTGAGAGTGGTGGCTGGCGAGGAGAAATCAATGCTCCAGCAACAGGCAGTTTCTCCAGGTGATTCTTGCAGCAAAAGCTTAGAGAATTTCACCAGCTGTACCTGTTCTAAAACAAAAAATCAAGACATGGCTGGACTTTGAGTGTCTTTCTAGTCTTGAAGATCAGCAGGAACGTTTTTAGGCATTGAGCATGAAGTTCATTTTGAAAGGCTTAAAGCACCTGTATGTAACTGATAGAGAGAGTGCTCCAAATTCATATTTTTTTCCCAGTGATATTTACTTTCATGACCGGGGGGAAAGGGTCACAAGGAAAATGGCCCAGCGCTAAGTTGGAGAGAATAGCACCTGCTTAAGAAAGCTAATGCAAAACTTCACACACGTCGAGGAGAAATTGAATTCTCCAAGTTACAGAGCTGTGAAAGTCCTCTGTACCACTGAACACAGAGATTGTTTTTGTCACCAGCTCAGGAGACAGCTCATCACATCTCTGATCTAGCAACTCTACAGGGCCCACAACTTGTGAAGAGGAAGAAAATCAATCAGTTCTTTCTCTAATATCAGTCACCCGAATGATTTCTTCTTTAGCATCTGTCGGATTTTTCTTGAAAACTGAACTGTCCTAACTTGCCTCTAAGTTTTTTTTTAAGATATTAAATTCTAGCTCCTTTTAAATCATCTTGACATCTGTTCTTCAAGAAGTTTCACTGTCAGTGAAGTGTATGACTTCATTTTTGTACTGTTTCAGATTTTCCATTTTTAGCCAGGGTTCTGGGAACTCTGGTCAAGACCTGACTACCTAATCAGCAGCCAGCTGAAGTCGCCCCACATTAGTGATTTCAGTCTGAGTTCGCTAACTGCCCTCCCAAAGAGTTCGTTCAGCTTACAAATTAATATGTACAGTTGCAGAATATATTATCAGACTGGTATGCCAGCTCGCACATAACATACGTCGGAGGTGCGAGAACTATAAAATGACCCTGAGTAGTTGTGACACTTCATAATATTTTCGGCTACCCTGCTATCTGGAAAGTAACGAGTATTGCTCCTTTGAAAGAATGTCTTGACTTAGTTGAGCCAGAAATTCCCACGGGAGGAACATTTGCTTGCTAGGTTCTCAGGACTGTATGAGCTTAGTCTGTGGAACACTCAGGTTCTCCTGAGTTCCCAGGAAGGGTACCTTCCGTGTTTGTCTCAATTGTAGTTGGCTTCAGGAGATGGCAAAGCTTTGGGCTTCTGAGTACAAGTCATCCCTCTCAAATTGGTCAAGGAATTCTTCTGTTCGTGATGTTTTGCAGTTGTTGATAGGAAATGTTGCTATTGGCTTTTGGGGTGTGAACATAAGAGTTTGAATTTGTGGGGTAGGGACCTATTAGATCAATTTTACAGTGTGGAGCAGAATTTCAATTTAATTTTCACGGTGATTATCTAGCACATGGATTTGGTTGGACACTGGTGTGATTGCTTTTGCTTTGGTGTTTCACAAGATTGCTCTGGTTGCTTTCCTGATGAAATGGTACCATGTGCATAAGGTCTTTTTCTTGGAATCAACTGCTATTTTGGTTTTTATTGTTTGCCAAGGACAACTGGTCATTCACTTTTGAGTTCTTAATCTAATTCTACTTGGATGGTTCTGCATTTACTAAAATATTACAAGAGGACGAATATAGAGGTAAAAAATGCAATAGATCATCCCAGCTGTTTCCACCTTCTGTGAACTGCAGCATCGTAGAGTTAGAACATGGAAAACAGATCACGAGTTACCCAGAAGGTCCGTATATTGTCCCCAGAGGTGTTGGCTTACTGCTACTCCCTCCTGCTTGTGTACTTATTTCTATTCCTTATTCCTCCTGTCCAGCCCTGCTCTGCCTCCTTCGTTCATACTGAGGAATCTACAGATGTTTGAAAAGTGTGGATTTTTCAGTGGTAAGCAGTTGAGAAAATGTGTCCATTTAATCCCAAGTCAATTTGTCAATTTCTTCCCCCCAAAATACTGAAATAAAATATGCTTCTTAACCTTCCAAAATATTTTAATTTTAACTTAAATAGCTATTAAGAATAACTCAGTACATTTTCAAATGTTTGCTCACAGGAGGATAACACCTAAAATATAAAAGTAAAGCACCGTATTATTTGTAAAGAGATTTTAGTGCTCCATCGTGTAGGTACGTTAGCACAAATCTGAATATTTCTTTCAGAAGTAATGTTTTGCATCCGTAGAAGTGTTTATTGCAATCATCTGGAGTGGAATAGGTTAATGTATTCACTTTTCACCCCTAGAGACTTGGTTTTGAATTTAACTCAGAGAAAATTAGTTTTGAGGCCTCAACCTCCTCTCCTTAGGCATTTGTTGATACCACAAAATGAGTCCTACAATTTGTCGAAATTGTTGCCATTTACTCAAGAGAACCAAGAACCAGAATAACCCTATTTTCTCATTTTCTTTTCTTTTCCTTGAGGCCATTCTTTGTATTGTACATTCTTAGCAACTTCCAACTTGAGGCTCCCCCACTTCATTTTCCCAGCCCAGGAAAACCCAGGAACCTCTCTTGCCAAAGCTAATAGAAGGTGCTTTGGAGATTAATAGATTGCCATGACAACGGGTGTGACTCAGTGTGACTCATGGCAGGGCCATGATGAGGCAGGGCTGGCAGAGTGTCTCATTAGGACAGACCTGAGAAGAAGCTGTTCAGATGTTCTTATGGTAGACTTTCATCTGTATCCTACTGTGTCATCTGTGTCTACTCATCGACACGTCATCAGGAAAAGGGGTAACTGGTGCTCACCAAGCAACCGGAAGATTCAGTGCTAAGCTTCTGAAGACTTATCCCAGACACTAAACTTGCTACCAGAGGGATACAACAGTGTGGGACTATTAAATGGACAGCCGTCTACTAAGACCTGCTATGTGCTGATAGTTCTTTACCCTCAAGGACGTCACAGACTAGTTGAAGAAAGGTACTAGCCAGGAGACAGGGAGAGTAGGGGGCTTGTTGTCATTGAAAATACTAATGTCAAGTATATTGGTTCCAGAAGATTCGGCTCATAGCTGAAAAACATGCTAAGCTGGAAGCATAGTAGAGGAGGAAAGAGTAGGGGAGACCATCCTCATGCTTGTGAGCCAAGCATGCTGTAGCAATGAAGTTAAAGGTAAAGAAAGAAATGTGGTCCTGAAAACTAGCCCTACCATCCATCTCCACTGATTCTCCACCAGAGTGACACCTATTTAGCCTCTTCAAGTTCAGCCACTCTTAATCCCTCCTAAGTGTCTAGAAACAATTGCCTTGTATAGAATCAGCCTGTGCTGCTAGAGCCAAGCCCTCCTAAACGTAAAAGGATTTCTCTGTCTCATCATGTTAAAAATAAATCGACTGCCTTTGGCCCTGCTAGTCTTTCCAAAGTAGAAGATTTTCGTATTCTTAAGAACCAAGTTCACAGTGAGGATCTATGAATTCCATACATACGCCAAATAATTAGCTAAGTGTCTCCATCTTAACATCCAATTTGTTCAAGTTTACTCAGTTAGTAGACTCCAGATTCATGAACTGGTTGAAGAACTGTCAGTACATAGCAGGTCTTAGTAGACAGCTGTCCGTTTTGTAGTCCCACACTACCGTATCCCTCTGATAGCAAGTTCAGAGTCTGGGATAAACCTTAATTAAACTTAGCAATGAATCTTCTGGTTGCTTGGTGAATCTAGACAAAAAGTATCTGTGTTCTATTTCAGAATGTAGGTTCAGGGCTGGGGATTTAGCTCAGTGATTAGAGTGCTTGCCTTGCAAGCACAAGGGCCTGAGTTCGATCCCCAGCACCAAAAAAAAAAAACAAATGTAGGTTCAAAGGGTTATATTGAGATAGGGATTGCCTCTGATATATATGGTCACTGCTAGCCTACCAGATGCTGGGTTGTACTCAATCAATTGATTACATGTTTAATGAACTCTTAGACATGTTGGGTTGTTCTTTAAAGAAGGGGCCACGTGGCTATAACAGAAGTTTATGTAAATTCTAGTTCAGTGATGGCAACAGTACAGATGGGGACAGCAGAACTATAGAGAGCTACCACCAACTGAGAAATTCTGATATTCCAGAAATTGTATTTACTGCGTGACATCACTGTGTCATTTAATTTTTCCATGCACTCCATGAGCTTTGTACTACTCACTCCATGTTTTAGATAAGAAAACTTACCTGGGAAACCAAATGAGTAACTTAAAGAAGTGAAAAAACTTGTTAGCTCACCTAGCTGGTGATGGGCAAAGCTAGGACTCAAAAAAGAATAATTGGCCCTTCATGCGCATGTAAAAGAGAGTCCCAGTATCTCCGGAATCGACATTAGCTAATGCTTCCAAATTACAGGTGGAAACTGAGGTCCACATCCCACAACTGACTGGTGTGTGACCAGACCAGAATGTAAAGGCAATCCTCAGGGGTGAATTGCTTCCAAAAAGAACTCCATTCGCATGAGTGGCTCTTCCGCTCTGAAATATTGGAAGAAAGCTGGGTACAACAGTCATTCCTACAGTTGACTAAGGCTTTATTTTACTCCCAAATATCTCATCAAATCAGTTGAAGGTCCAATTGATCATAAGAAGGGAGAACGTTTTTCTTACTTCATGAAAAAATTCACGCAGCAGCAGTGGTCTCCTGGAAACTCTCCAGCCTTTCTGCTTTAAAACAATCATTACTTTTTAACACTCCAACATAACTCAGCAAAGAACTGGTGTCCATTTAATGTCGCTGTTCATCTAACACAATTCCGATAAAAACAAGTGTTCCGAGTGGTCACTGGTGTTTCTAGGAGAGTTGTGTCCCCCACACTAGGGGTAATGTATTTTTCTTATGGCATGAATTTATTTTCTACTGAACCAAAGCTTTTAATTGCCATCATGACATGTATAATAAATTTATGCATTATTCTTTTGTCAAACAACCTGATAATTTGTGTGTAACTTTCAGTGCCATTTAGGGATAGTGTGATTTTGGACAATGTAGTGTCCTTCAAACTTAAACCAAAATAAACAAACAAAAGCCCGAAAGTGAGAAAAATGCCCAGAAATGTGTATCTCTTGTAAATATTACAAGAGAATTAAACACTAAGTTTTGAGGCTCTTACAGCTCTCTTCCAATCAGGGTTGGATTTGAATCTGCAAGGCATAAGACATAGAAGAAGCAGAGACACAGATGGGTTTGAAATGGGGAGAGAGTGATTTGCTCTACATTGACTTTCTCCGTGATGCTGCAGTTTTTAGGCTAACTTCTTTATCAGTCGTGTGGCCTAGAGGTTAATGTATTTGTAATCACATGGCCCTTTGGTTTATGGCTGGTGCCCATACCTGTGCAACACAGAGGCCCGGGTTTTCACACCCAGGCTCTCTAGTTCCCCCTGCCTGTGACAGTCCGGAGTCCCTCCAGGTAGGAAGCTGCCCGCCCACCTCCGCTCCTGTCGAGGAGTAGTGAGAGCTCTTTCCCTACTTTGATGTGTTGATCATTTAGGCTCCACTCTCACTCCTCAGTTGATTAAAGGGCAGACTGACGAACAGAGGATGCTAGCCTGTGCTAGATGAAGATTGGGGTTCTGTGAAAGGAAATTCATCCATAAGTGATTTGCATTTCATTTTGAAGGAGAGAAGGAGATTATAGGATGGATAATCCATAAACCTACCCTCCCGGGACCTGGGGAAGGCAGGCCAGAAAGCAGACCGCTGTCACTCCCCATGCAGCATAGAGGAGAGGACCAGGGAGACTCACTGGCTTTCTGTTCCTCAACCCTTCCCCGCTTCCTCACACCACACGTAGCCCAGTGTGGGAGAGAAAGTATAACTCATGCTCCTCCCTGTCTAACTGTCGAATGGGAAGATGAAGGACAGATCTACCTGAGGAATGTTCAGTAATGAAAGCATTGCAGGACAGTGGAGGGCTGACTTCTGGTCAGCTGATGTATTTAAATGGCCCTCGGGCTGGGAACACAAGTGGCATATGTGTTTATCTGAAAGGGTCCTGAAGGTCGGGTGTGACCAGCAGGTCAGTGGATGGCTCAGGGATGACGGTGTGGAGCTGTTGGATTCACGTAGCGTGTTCCCAAGGAGAAGAGGAGGCGCTGGAAGAGACAGCTGGTTTGGGCTCGCATAACCAAGAGGGAGCTATAGACTATGTGTGACCAATGTGGTGACCTATGGACAATGTTTTCATGACTTTGTCACTTAGCATGTGAGAATCAGACGTTGCCTGCTTCAGGCCCCTTCTTTGAGCCCAGACAAAATTCTCCTTACACAAAGGTTGCCTTCTGGTTCTTCCTGTGATCGACTGTGTAGAATGAATGCTTACTGAGCAAGAAAGATCTAGTCCAAAGAGGGAAGGCTATTCTGACACAAAAGAAAAAGTATCTCTCTTTTGCTCTGTCGCCCTGGTTTTAAGATCTAATTGTAAGGCCAGTTCTTGCCATTTCATTAAAATGAGAGGCCTGGAATGAGCAGCCAACTTTGAAAAATACATATGCACTTTGAATTTTGTGGCTAATGGTTCTCCTTGCCCGCTTTCATTCCACTCCTAATTGGCTGAAGGCTTCTGTGACACACCGGGAACCCGTCTCTTCAACCCTTTGAACTCAGCTACGAACAGCTTTAGAAAGATTCGAGCCCCAAATTCCAAATCTTGCTCGCTCCTGAGGTCCATAGAGTAAACTGCCCTGATTTGTATGTTTCCATCCCCAAAAAGATTTCCCTCCAACAGCTGCACAGGGCAAGAAGGGGACATCTCCATCACCTCTTTCTTGGTGGGTCTTTCTTGATCTCCACAGAATGGGTTTCTGTTGTTTTGCTTCAAGAACATGCAAGTCCAGATGAAGTATTTTCATCAGCGGTACATTCTTAAAAGTCTTCAGGATCCTAAAGCATATTGAGTTGATTTATCTGTCTCTCCTACACTATGTCTTTTTGTGTCGACAAAACTGAAAATTCACTTTCCCTCACCGAGTTGGGGCACCGGGATAATTGATTGTTACCAGTCTGTGCTGTTAGTAGACAGGATGATCCTGACGCCTCTAGAGAACAGGTGAAAACTAAACTCTGTCCCCTGAGGCCAGTGAAATAGCTGTTTGGTCCCTTGTGTGAAACTTCCTAATAACTTAACTGGGCAGCCTGTGGGTCCCTGGAGGGTGCTACACAAGAGTGTTCCCTCTCTTTGTTAAAATTGCTTATTAAAAATGATTTTATAATGAAGTTGCCTCAAATAGCAGCTCTTTTTCCTGGTTGTCCTTGAAGCGATGGTGAAGAATCTCGGAGACAACTATCTAGGGTTTTCCTCCTTGTTAAAAAACTTCTCTTACCGCAGTTACTCTTGATTTTTAAGGAGACAAAGTCTAACTGACACGAGTCCCTCTCCGGTTGATTATGTCGCTTGAAACACTGTGCAAGGCATGATTGGTAGTCGAGCTTGTCGTTCGGGCTCAGGAATCGAATTGATCTCTGTGGACGGGGGACATGTGAGTCTGCAGAGGAGACAAGATAGTCAGGCGTCCCCGGAGAACTTCAGCCAGCCAGAGACTCCTTCAAAACAGTGATTGCCAATTATGTTGTCGCTTTGGTCCTGGATTCCTTCTATCTGTAAACTAACCACTTTCCTGCCACAGGGGACTGTCACTAAGAGGAATCAAATAATCCAAAACTGATATGACACTCTGGGCTCTTAAGGCACCATCTAAAATCAGAGCCTTCTTAATATGTGTAGGGAGTTAGGAAAAATCAGGTTTCTGTTGTCCATATCATCAGCTTGACCTTTTGACTGAAAAGGGCTCAAGAGTGCCTTTAACATAAAGAATGACAAGGCCATTGTCACAAGACTCCCAACAGTGGAGATGTCTGCCCCCACTCAGTGTCCTGTGGCTGAGCGTTCTCAAACAGCGAGCCGTATGAAGTTGTTAGTGACATACAGCTTGAAATATTTTTCTTGTTTGAAGGCTTGTCAGGCAGTAAGTCTGCAGATGTTGGTGATGTGGCCTGGTGCTCCTTTTGCTTTGCAGGGTGAACTCAGCTGAGCACAAAAATTGGAGGCACCACCGTGAATCTTCCAGGGGGAGATAAGAGCCGTGTCTGGTAGCGCACAGAATCTCTGAGTGCTCCCGTGGTGCTGGAACTCGCATTGAGCAACTGTGTGAGATCTGGATGTGTTCATTGGCTTCACCTCCACCACCATGTTACTGTCGCTACATATCCTGTAACTTCATGTTGTGGACCTCTAATATACACTACAAAATTTATTTTTGCAGACAGCGTATGTTGTCTGTGTTCTGTTCCCAGACATTGCTACTCTCGCGTTCAGCAATTCCTCCCATCGCCTCTCTCAATCAGTACAAATGCAAGGAAAAAGAAGAACTCTACTTCTTTGGAACTCCGTGGCCCTTGAGATTCCTGCAAGTGTGGCTGCCTCTCCACTGCTCTTTCCTGCTTCCTACACTGTCTTTGGTGCTTCCTGTCTCAGTGATGACTTGCCAGAATACTCCACGCTCTGTCTCCTGTGTCTTGTTCTTCTTGAGATGTCTTCCATCAGCTTCTGCCCCTCTCCAGCCTGCCATAAGTTCATTGCCACAACTCCTCTGCCCCCGCGCCACATGGTTAAGGCCACAGTACAAAAAATACTTTGTAAAATAGCTACTATTTATGTAGCTTTGTCCCGGCACCTATTCCTTAATGATTTTTTATGCCTTGGGCCTAGCAGAATGAATGTTATCTGCTCTGTGCTCACTTTACATCTGTAGATTTTAAGTGTGTGTGTGTGTGTGTGTGTGTGTGTGTGTATACACACACATACACAATTTATGGCCACATATTCTTTGTTGTACAGTTGAGTTTGGAGAACAAAAATAATCATCTTTTCATGCTAACTGCTATAAGAAAGAATGACTGTTCATTATTTGGAATAGTAAGATTTGAGTTCTATTAGCCATTGATACCACAACTCAAAGGGCTTCTTGATGCCTGGCAGTTTACTCTGTCTGTGAAATCTCAGTTTTGGGGCCCAGGGCTTTAAAGTTGCCTTCTGTAGTTTGTCTGAGTTAAGTCAAAATCTCCTCCAGTGGTTTAAAAATACTTGAAAATCTCTCTAAAGATGAAACACGTGTTATTTTTCTGCGCGATCTCTTAAATACCATTTGCTCTCATTATGGACGCACGCTTTCTCATTGGCATGTGATCAGATCCGTAGATTAAAAGCTGAAGGAATACTTTTGGTTACCGTTGGCATCCATGTGAATGTAAGTAGAAAGCTACCTGTTAGGGAAGAAGATGCTGACCTCCGTAAGAGTGGAGGGTGGAGTACTCTGTCAGGGGACATAGCCTATGTTTGTGCAGTCTGTGGAGGAAAAAGTCATCCTAAAATGTTAAACAGCTTCTGCAGTAGATGTTCAGTAATCCCAGATGAGTTGCTGCATTTTAAGGTAGAATCTAGAAAGACATAACATTTGTTTGTTCAAGGTCGGAACACAAGACCTTCCTGTTTGTCTGGTCCCGCATGTAGGTATGTTTCTTTAAATTGGCGGGGACCAGTGACGTCAAACTATTGTCCTCATCTTAAGTGGCCCCACAAATCTGTGGTTTCATTGTACTTTGCCTTGGAATCCTTTTTGGAAAATGTCCTTTAAGCTTCTCATACAGCTTCTTCCCTACTTTTGTTTGTAACATTTTCTTGAGTCAAAACAAGAGAAGCAAAATTATCCCCTGCAGTATCAATTCCTTGAGTAGAAATCTTGCTTATAAGTGAGAGGATGAGATGTGACCCAATAAAAGAATCTATTTTAATTTTAATTTATTTCCTGGTGGCCTTTTATGCCTCCTTAGGCAATGACCTAACCGATTCTGTGTTAACACTGACTTTTTTTTCTTCCAAGGTCAAAAAGCACTTTGAAATTATTGTAAGAGGAGAACAAATGTTTTTCGCCTGCTCTGTCAAGTCCATCTCTTTATGGGAAATTGAAATCCTAGTGTGTGTGGCTTCAGAATCATTCTTGTTGCATTAGGCATCTGTTAGGAGGGAGCTGTCTAGGACCCAGGTGGAAACGAACCGGAAGAAGATCTCTGAGACTTCCAAAGTTGACTTTTTGGTAGAGGCACCATCGCTTGTACTGTCTTTCATCCTTTCTTTCCTATCTTGGGTGGGAAACTTTGATACACAGTGAGAGAAACTGTCTTCGCTTTGAGCTGCAGTTTCCCACAGCAGTGTGCAAGCAGAGTAGAAACTGCCCACCTAGAAGGAACTCAGCTCATGGTTGCTGGTTGCAAGGTGGAAAGGAGAAGCCAATGCACGATCACATGCACACCCCTGCCACCATCCCCTTCCGCCGTCCTCCATCCCCCCAAAAAGAGTCCTGCCTGATATCTCTAAATTGGAGAACTTTCCGTGGCCTGATTTGTGGAAGTTACCTAATCCTGTGTATAATTGGGGTGATTTGAAAGACGGGAAGATGTTCTCATTTTCATTATGGAAGCCACTCGGGGACAGTAGCATTTAGAAGAATATGCTTTTGTTGCCCTAAATTACTTTACCTGAGATCCCATTGATGTTTCGCCTCGGTTAGATTTGTAGTGAACAAAATACCTGAGGTGGGTCCTGTTCTCATAGATTCTCCAGGGCTTTTGCTCTATCAGCAGCAATGAGTTCTCTTTTACTCTATTCCATTTAGGAGCAGCTCCAGAGGGATGGGGACATAGCAGAGCCACCTTCTCACGTTCTCTATGTGGCCAGAACCTCTTCCTAGAGTTTCTCCTATTCTACAGTCACCATTAATGGGGTTCACCTTGCAGGGCTGGACTGAGACACATCTGGAACCATCCCCTGTGGCTTAAAATCTAAGCTGGGTCGACCTTACATCAAATACAGCGACGGTCTATTATATTCTCATCCAAAATGCATCATTATCTCATCACTCCACTAGCATATCTTGAAATAAATGTATGTATATAAGATTGACTTCCTCAGAGAATAGGCTCTGAGATGCTGAAATTTACACACATACACATTTGCATGCATACGTATTTGCGTGCCCGTACCAAGCTGAGCAGGGGAAACCAGCTTGGGCTGGAGAGCTTGTACTGCCATGCACTTGACACTTGGCTTTAGCAGCCACCACAGGAAATCAGAAGTAGGGGTGGCCTTGCAGCGCAAGCAGAATGGATCTTTTTCTCTGCCTCAGCCTCCTTGGGCTGCTGCACACAGGGAGGGGCAGAACTTTTGGCAGGGCAACTCCTTTTAGCCAAGGGCAAAGCTTGGGGAGCAACTCACTGTGAGCATTGGTAGCTGACTCTCTGGGACCTGGGCTGGGACTAGGGGGACACAAACCTCACCTCTGGAGGGTGGCACCCGCGCAGCACACCACAACACTGACTCAGGGGCCAAAACTGGACACAAAATTGAACTTTTGTGGAAAATGTGTTTTCTCTATTTAAAATGACACATATTTTATTGCTTAGCTAGGCCTTAAACTAATAAAAAAAAAATACATGCTTGGCTTCAGCATTACGGTATACCAGAATTGCAAATGCTGAAGAAAAAAAATAATTTTTTTTCCTATTGAATAAAAATTCTTTGTTAGGATTTCTGGTCCTCGACATGTACATTATTAATCATATGTGTATACAACTCCATAGACTGTTTTATTTTTCCACACATGGACATTCCAGAACATTAACACATTTTTCTCAATTATAGAAATAAATAACACATTTCCAACTATTTGGGCTCATGCAAAATGTATTCACATAGGAGCAACAAGAATGCTTGGAAAGCACTAGTTAGTTATACATATTATATGTCGCTGTGCAGATTTTAACAGTCTGCTCCTGTCTGAGAATTGAGGTACGGTATCTAAACTATTTTTGCAGGGCCTCTGTGCATGCATAGCTAGTCTCTGTTTTGTGAGACTCTACCTTCATTTTGCCTTTTACCAGATGCTTGTAAATAAAGCCAGAAGTAAGTAGGAGTTGAGTGGTGATTGTCAAAGATGGGAGCCACCATGAGCTAGTGGTCCCATCCCCAAATATTGTCATATAAAAGAAAACTTCTCAGTCAGAATTAGTGATAAAGCACACAGCAAACTTGAGTTTCCTTCTTTGGAATCCTGACATAGCTCTGATTTAGTAAAATTCGACTTCTGTTTTACTTGTAGGCATGGAAACTCCCAATATAGTAAAATAAACTCAAGCTTTCTTCATAGAGTATTGTCTATTGAGGGAAAGAGTTAAATGTTTCCTTTTCCATACTGATTCAAAATGTGTCTTCCCAACAACAACCCCAGCATTCTGCAGCCCCGAGTTTATTTGTTTATTTTTCAGGTATTCCTGGGGTTTTCACAGTTCAAAATACCTCTATTCCCTCAGGGACCCAAAGCCCCAGACACCCCCCAGGTCTAGACAAGGGCTTCCTGTTTCATGGTGCTAAAGTTGCAGACAAACATCTGAACCTCTACAGTTCGGATGGAGTCAGGGCTTATCTATGCAGAGTTAAATTTTCCATGGCTCTCCTGCGTTTACTCTCTGTACCTCTGTACCTTGGAAAAGAGGGGGCCGTTTCAGGTTGATGTTGAAGTCAATGCAGATGATTCTTTCTCTTTTTCAAAGAGAATTAATAGATTGGAGAAACCCTTTACCTGGTCTAAAAGAACCCATGGTTCTAGCAGCTTCTACCTGGGAAAATCCCCAGCCATTCTTTGGACCCTCTCTGTGTTTGAGTCCCTGGGAAAGAAATTCAATGGCAGGTTGATCCGTCTGCCCTAGGTATTACCATAATAATTACAAGGTCCTGGGCAGATAGCAGCTTTTCAAGGGGCGAAATCATGGTTAGGATAGTCTCCCACAGCTCACTCCTGGGAGGGAGCCCCGTGTATGCTGTATCAAATAACACACCTACATTTGCCATTTCACAGACTGTGTGCGACCGAACCCATCCAATTGCAGGCCTTGTGCGTGTGCACCTCAATCTTTACGTGCAAAATAGAAGGACTTTTTGACATACAAAGGTAGCTAATGAGCTGAAATGTGAAGTATAGCTATGTGCAATGGACAGGATGAATCTGCTCCTTAATTTTTTTCCTGAAAAAAAAAAAAGACAGACTTTTTTTTTTTTTTTTTGGTGCCAGAATTTCAGTGAGTGATTCACATTACTGTCAATTACACGCCCTTATGGATTACAGCCACTAGGCAGCTGTCCAGGAAAACACAAGTCTGAAAATGCTTCTGTTTTAAGAAAATTGAATTCGTGCGTACTCCTCCTGTGGGCATGTATTATCAGGCAGGAAGCCCCCACTCAGTTGCCAAGAAAGGGGACGAGGTCTGGCCTCCTCTATCTGGACTCAGCAGCCGCTCCGGCGTGTCAGTACCTCCCATCAGGACCCAGATGCAGTGCTTACGTTTGGTTTCTAAATCCTCTTCACTTATTTATTTTTTCTTTCCGTGCATGTTATGAAACACAGACTGCTGTTATAAAACAGGGTTTCTCGTGATGAGTCACAGCGTTCTGTGCGTTACCAGGGAGGCCTGGAGCTGAACAGAGAAACCATTCTTCCTGTCCCCGAGAGTCCGAGGCAGAGAACGTTGAGGGGTCTTAGCTCTGTCTCCGGTGATGCCCTTTGTTGTCCCCACACTCAGCTAGATTTCTCTCTCTCTTTTTTTTTTTTAAGTGCAGGTAAAGCTACAACTGAAAATGCTACATGTGCTATTGGACTGCTTGACGGTTGAGAAAAGTCAGCTCTTATCCAGGTGAAATAAAGGTGTTTCGAGTCAGTCAGATGTATTTTCCCTGGGAGTGCTGTAACATTTCACCAGATCTCCCTAGACCGCTCAGTTAAGGTTGCCTAAATCATGTATGCTTTTAGAAAAAACGTTGAGAATTGCTTGATATGTTTACGGTTCTGAGCCTTTCACTACACTGGTATCTGATTCATAGAATCAGACATCTCAGAGAATGAAACAGTGGTGAGGAAGCTAGCCTTATCTGGAATATTATCTGTATTCCTGGTACCGTATGTCTAATATTAGCATCTGAAAAAAATATTTAAAAGACGAAGGATTGTGACTTGGGTGAAATTAGTTTCGCCTCTTACCTTGTTTAGATGCCAATTGAAGCCAAGAAGTGAAAGGAAAAAATAATATATATACATGTATATTTCAGATGATTAATGAAATTTAGTTATAGAATGGCATTTTACATAATGATAAGCAATTATTTTTTAATATTGTCAGGTATAATAACATGGTAGTTGTTTCTTAGAAAGTTTTATTAGGTAAAGACAGAAGTAGTTACGAATGAAAGGACAAGATACCCGAACCTTACTTTAAATTGCTGCAGATAAAAAGTATGTTGGGGAGGAACCAGGAATAGCAAACTGTGCTTGTAACTGGGGTGGGGAGAGATAGGAACAGGGAGGCGTCGATTGTACTACTCTGTGTTTGTATAATCTTGAAAATTTGTTAAATAAGTTTACTTTTTTTTAACCTCAAGTTGTCGCCTGTGATTTACGAGATGATTCTGTTTTATATGGACGTTCAATAACTCTGGATCATTAGTATTCACTTAGAAAGAAGTGACAAGGGTGAGCATATCAAATTCAGGAAGCTGATGGTGGCCTCTTAAAGTACCGAATGGTCAGTGCGTGTGTTGCTGTGTGAGTTGTGCCTTGATTGTTAGCACCTCATAAGAAAATTTGCTTTTGATAATAAAGTTGCCTGAACTTCACTTCTGGTAGCAAAAAAGCATAAGCTTTAATTGCTCTTGCTTTTCAATCTTTTTGATATTCATATTGCCTAGACTGGAGATCTGGCCGTGAACCTGAGTTCTCAGGGAGGAAGGCCTTTTCTTGAGGCAGCATGAAGCATTTTGTCCCATCGGTTGCACTTGCTTACAGATGTGGGAGCCAGCCCAGAGCCCTTCTGTAAAGCAGGACCCTTTCCCAGTCTATCAGGCTACCTTAATCTCATCCTTTCAAATCCTCATTAACAACCTACCCTCTGGGGAATGAGGCAGTTTTCTAAATCCAGACCAGTGACTGCGTGTCAGATGTTCATTCCTGGTCGCGTGGCCCCAAATTATCTTTTCTTTTATTGAACACCATTTCCAAGTTGTATGATAAGTCCCAGAAGTGATCATCTTTAATTCTGTTCTTGTTACTGCTCCGTTGCGGGCTGGCAGCTGCTTCTTCCACCTCTGGCTTGCATGGACTTTCTGTCAGGGACGAGCATTCTGTCATTGTGCTCGAAGGATAGTGGGACAGAAAGGAAGAGACATGGCTGAGGGATTCCATGAGGACCACCAGGCCCCCCCCTAATGGCTTTCTTGAGGTGTATGGCAGTCAAAGCTGAGATTCCAAACATCGCCTTTGAAAAAAATGAATCCTGTTTAGCATTTCTGACCAAAGCTCTTTAAACACAAATTTACCTTTGCCAAAATGTTATCTTCTTTGCCCTCGAGAGCAGCTCTGAGGTCAAATAGAGAATCAGGTTGCATTTGTATTTTTTTGTTGGTGGGGGGGAGGGTTGCTGGGTTCAAACCCAGGGCATTGCGCTTGCTAGGCAAGAGCTCTACCACTGAGCTAGATCCCCACCCCCCAGGCTGGCATTTATAAAATAAATTTTTACAACTGGAAAAAAAATTCATTTACAAAAGTTTAACCAAGAGTGTCCTTCTGATTCCTAAAAACACAATTGTACAAATAGACTGGCCAATGGGAATATGCACCTACCAAAGGACTCGCCCCATGGGTGCGGACTGTGAAGCAAGCACCTCAGAGTGGGCTCCTCTTTCTCTATTCAGAATTCAGGCTTCTCTGGTCTTTGGATGCCACGGAAATAAAAATTTCATCTATTCATTGGGGAATCCCCCTCCCTGATCTTACTGCCTTCCTAACTTGTAGAAAACACCAAGGGTAAGACAGAATCTCCCATGTCCATCCATCCACCTGTCCTTCCTTCTGTCCTTCCTTCCTCTTTTGGAGGAGTCACGCGTAGAGTTAGAAGAGTTCTGTTCACAAAGTTACCCTGTTAGCGCTTTGGATGCAAGTGCTGAGGATGGAAGCCGCGGGCCCTCCCCAGAGGGCTTCTGGAAATCACAATGGATGAAGAGGTGTCTGAGTAGCTTCCGGAGCCGGAAGAGAGGCAGAGCAAGGGTGAGCGGAATGCGGATTTAAACACTGACTTTATCATTCTCTTTTTTGTTTTTGTTTGTTTCATTTTTCAGACAAGCTTTCCCTCTGTACCTCAGGCTGGCCTTGAACTATGTAGCCCAGGCTGACCTTGAACTTGTGGCAACCCTCCTGCCTCAGCCTCCTGAGTGATGGGATTACAGGCATGTGCCACTAAATCCACACTTCGTTCTTTTTTTCTTAAATTATACCTTTAAAGACACATCTACTGACTTGACTGACGAGACAAGCTAATAATCCTCTTGGGACAATCAGAGGCTGGGAAGCTCCTTGTTTCCAGTTTTGACTCCTAGAAGTTTTTGAAGGGTCTCCACCCTGGCTCAGCTGCCCCACAGCTGGCTCTCTTGTCTGTACTGGGAGGTTCACTCCTTTCGGGGGCTGCCAAACGGCAGCATAATCTGACTGGGAAATGGCTCCTCTAGTCATCCGGCGCGAAAGAGTCGGCTTTTCTCGTTTTTCCCATTGTCCAGCATCGCTTGTGGCTCTCCGAGTGGCAGTTGTCATGGAAAGGGCCGGGGGCTGGTTTCCCAGGGCTTGGCAGAAACATCAAAAGCTCCAGGCAGACCCGCTGGGGTGCCCGTATCCAGAGTGAGAGGCGAGGAAGGAGAAGGCAGGGAGGAGGACGAGGAGGAAATGCATGAATCATTCTGGAGCTCCCTGAGGCCTCCCAGGAGCCGGTCCCCAACCTGGCAGGCTGAAGACAAGACCTTCTTACTTTGTTCAGGAAACCCTGGAGATTTGTGGTTTCTAATATTCACGGTGCCGTGTGCCAACCCACATAGCTGTTCCTGCAGGCCACTAGAGCTGCCGACACATGACCCGTATTTCTCACAAATCCCCCTCTTCAGTGGTCTTTCTGTTCTTCTCTGTGTACCCAGAACACAGTCTCCAGGGGGCAGTAATCTCTCTTTGCTAGTGCTTTGTAGTCCTGTCCCAAACCAAGGCTTCTCCTCTCTGCCAGCTGGAGTGTGGTATTTTCGTTTTTGAGCAAGCCACCAGTCGTGGGGAGGAGACTGTCTCTTGGCCTCCTGGGGTGGTGGGTTTACCCTTCCCTTTTCCTTCCTGTTTGACTCCATGCCTCGTTTGGTTTGGCCTGTGTGGGTAGACAGGGAGACACCTGCCCAGCAGGGCCCGTCCAGCATGCATTGTGTGGTCAGCTGTGGTGTTTATATTTTCAAACCGGATACTCAAATAGTGTGTGTTGTGCAATCCTTAACTAAGTTATTCCAAGTACTTGGTTTCGAGGAATCTTGCACAAAGAAGGAAGCTCACCATTTCATAAGTTTTCTTGCTACTGTTAAGAAAAATGGAGGAAAAAAACTCATGGATAAGTGAGTTGAAGACTCTTTTTTAATCTATATCTCTTCTGTAGAGAGGTTTGCATGGCTTATAATTTTATATACACGTATGTCATCTGCATCGCTGGGTTATAAACTCTAGAAGGCAAACTCTAGAAAGCAAGATGGGTGCCGATTGATTGTAGCACACCCCAAACTCTTGGGCCATCATTTGGTGGGTTTGTACATCCCATGGGGCCTGTTTTTCTCACCTGACAAGTAAAGACCCCCCAAGGTCTCTCCTTTCTTAGTCTCTAAGAACCTCCTGGATCTTGACTTAGGAGAACTGGAATTATTTCAGTCTTTATCATTAATTTTTCTCCATCCCAATGTTTCAAAAAATGGATCATTTAAACTTCTCCAGTTGGGTGGAAGGTATTGATTTTCCCTCTCTAATACATCTGAGTGAGAAGTTACCGTAAATCACTAATATAACCATTAAGTGCTAGGTTCCTTAGGGAACTAATTTTTCAATCAGCCAGAATGGCTTAATCTATTTTTCTTGAAATGGAAAGACTTGTACAAGTTGAAAAAATGGAACAAGTGAGCGAGTCTCAGAAAAGGAGAGGTGTATTGGTGTGGACTGCTGGACCTGTGTATGCGCCGAGTATGTGTGACGGGCTGACAGGGATGTGTGCCTGGGAATGAGGCTGGAGGTGCTATCTCTGTGCTTCTGCAGCTTGTATGGGTAAAATCTCATCAAAATTAGCAGCTGGGCAGGCAAAGAGAATAGAAGTGGAGCAAGGCTGACCTACTGGGGTAAAGCTTTGGGGGAGCCGCAGCACTTGCATACGTCAGCTCTGAATGGCATTCTTCCTGTCATTTGTTACGTGCCTAGTAGCCTCAGCGGCCACCCATATCCCTTGCTTTGTGGGCCTTTGCTCCATCGTCAAAGCCAGAAACATAGAAGCATCCAGTCTGTTTCCTTGGTCCTGTCATTTTTTTGTGCCTTTCAGTCTGTCTCCTCCCTCTTCTAAGGACCATATGATTACATTGAATTCCCCACAAAATAATCCGCAGTAATCCTCCCATGTCAAAATCCTTAATCACATATACAAAGATCCTTTTGCCTAGATGATGTAGTCCCACGTCCCAGAGATTAGGCTGCAGACATCTCTAAGCGTAGGGGTACCGGGTGACATTATTCGGGCTACTGCCAGCAAAGCACACGGGGTTTCAGAGCTCACACTCCAGGCTTTCGGGGAGTCAGGTCACCTGCATATGTCTGGGCAGATGGAAGGAGAAATGTAGGATTTGTCAGGTTGCTTGTTTGCTTTGTTGCCCGCTTGTTTGTTTTTTATGTTTTATTCTAGTCATATAGTTTCAGTGGAAATAAATATGGAGAAAATGTCTGTTACATTCACATTGTGTCCAGGCTAAAAATAAATCTTCCACTTCTAAAATGCTATCCATAAAACAGAAAGCTAACTCTACCATCAGATGTTTTAGGGTATAAATCCAAATGCTTGTGTTATCCCTCTTTCAAGAGGAGAAGATTGGAATCTTTATTTGCAAAGGGAAAAAAGTAAGACTTCTCTGTCCTTAGCCTGTGAGAAAGTTCGGTCAACAAGTTCTTATTCCGCAGTGCCTGGGATTAAAATGATGGGCATTCGAAATCCCAGCCACCCACAGCGCCAGCTTTCACAGCGGGCGGCGAGAGGCCATGTCCTTCTCTGAAGTTTGGCTGCAAAGGTTGGAAGCTCCTGGTAGAACTCGTGCTCTTGGTGGGATTTTAACTGTCCCTAAAGCTCTTGGTGTTTTAAAAATTCAAAGGTAAAAAACGATATCGTAAGACATGTGAGATACAAATCCCAACACAAGGTAAACAAGAGAAACAACTTGTCAGGGAAAGAATTTGACCACAAATGATTGGAAAACAACATCAGAGGCAAAAATAAATAAAATGAGCCGGGTTGGCCAGAACAAGGCCAGAGAGGCAGATTCTAAATGGGGAAGAAAAACCCCCAAAGAGGACATTGGCCTGCGACATCCAGGGACCTCCAGGGGCCTCCATGGGCTCACCCTCAGCCTCGACCACCTAGAAGCAGTGTGGCTGTGGGCAGTTATTTCACCTTCCTCAGCCGCCTCTGTGAACAGAGACAACAGTACCGGCCGAATAAATGAGATCAGGATGGGACAGGTCCTTGCTTCCTCGTGCCTGGCTGATCGATGTGCAGCCCAGAAAGAGTCCCACGCAGTCTCTTTGCCACAAGGGTGAAGCTGGTAGTCCCAGTCTTCGGCCTCCTGTCTCCCTGTGGCACACACCCCTTCATCTTTTCCAGGCCTCCTCCCGCTGGAAGCTGCCCTGGACATTCCCTGTGTGCAAACAGCAGACTGCTTTGTAAGTGTCTGATGTGTTTTGTGCCCCGTGAATGTGCAAATACATGCATACACACACGGTACACACATGCACATGAACATGTATGTACCACATGCACGCACTCTCTATGGCTCCTGTGTGGCGGCCAATTTCCAATCAGATGCAAGCATCAGAACGAGGGTTTGGGCTTTGCCCGATTGCTTGAGATTCGTCTGCAGGATCCTAGGTCACGTCCTCTGGCAAGCAAAAAAATTGTCTTTCACAGTGGTTCATAACCTGTAGAAATGAAAGCCCACTGCACAGCATAGCCAGTAAAAAAAGACAGTGTCGTTCGGATCAGGCTTTGTGGCTGACCTCTGGTGATTAGGAAGTGAACTGTGTTGTTGGAAACCTGTGTGAGCTTGAAGCCTAACACTGCTTTATGGACAGGTGCCAGGCAGGGTCTGTGACGGGAGAGGGCAGGGTAGGAAGGTACCATGGAGCCAGTCAGACAGGGAGACAGTGCAGAGGAAGAGAGCCGGAGGCATTGTAGAGCATTGCGATTTTGCTAAAAACGGACCTATTTATGTAGTGGAAAGTAATTAAAAGTTATGGCCATGTGGTTCGTGTTAAATGTTAAGTGTTTCAAAATGGCTCAATGTGTTTGTGCACTCAATGGAAATGTGATTCTCTACCACCTAATTGAGGGAGGAGGAACAAAAACCAGCTAGGATTTGTTTTCTATGCGGAAAATGAAAATGAGAAAATATAATGTCATTTTACTCTTTTCCTCATAGGGGAGTTTGAGATGATTTGTCTTGGCTTTTCTGGAAGGGCACATATGCAAATCAAGGCATTATGGAGTTTCAAGATGAGCAGGGACCTTTGCCTTGCCCAGTCCGAGACCCCATCTGTTCCTAGGAGCCACCACCCTATGTCCAGTCTGTGCATAAAGCCTGTGGCAGAGGGTTGTCACTTCTGGGTCTCTCCTTTACCTTTTCCCTTTTTTTCTTTTTCCTTTTTTTTTTTTTTTTTGTATGCGTGTGTGTGTGTTTGTATGCGGTGGTACTGAGGATATAACCCAGGGCCTTCACACTAAGCTACATCCCCAGCCCATTTTTGAGACGAGGTCTCACTAAAGTGCCCACATTGGACTCATACTTGCGATCCTCCTGCCTCTGCCTCTCAGAGTGCTGAGATTACAGGCATGCACCACCACACCCAGCTCTCAATTTCTCATAAGGCAGCTCGTTCTATTTTTGAGGCAATCTGGCTTTTCAAAAGCTCCTCAGTTTACTGAGTAGGAAATCTAGCTCCCTATACACGACTCATTGGCTTTAGTATCACCATTCTTTGCCTATTCGTTATCTTTAATAATTTTACAATTGGAAAAACGGAAGCCAACATGAATAAAGTAAAGTTGCATTATTTCATAGCTATAAGATGGCAGGGCAAGGATTTTAATCCAGGTCTGCCTGGCTGAAAATCCCCCATCCTTCCCATGTCACCGGTCTTTCACACGAGGCGAGTGAAAGGCCAGCTGCCATCTAGCACAGGAGACAGCTTCTAAGACAAGCAGGGGAGAGGGGAGAACGGGCGGGGAAGCCATAATGGGTGACAAGGGCCCTCTCTGATCAGGGCCTGGCAGTCCTAAGCCAGGCTGACCACGGTTATCTCACTGTAACTCCCGTCCAGCTATTGACAGCCTGCCACCTGGTGACATGCTTAATGACCCATGAAATTCTAGCCCTCAGGGCTCAAGGCTGATATTTATGATTCCCCACATAAACCTAAAGTGGATTGTAAATTTATCTCTCTCAGAGTTAGGTGACTTAAGTGGCTCTTCAAAACTCTGCAAGGGGTAGTTGACTTTATGGACACAGTGTACCAACCTGGACGAAGATTCAGGTGGGAGGCGGGTGCAGAGAACGATTCCGTAGTCTGCTGGAGCGAAACCTGCTTGCCTTCGTGCGGGTGTCGATGTGGGGGAAGGGGGCTGGGGAGCAGGATGCAGATGAATTTTGTACCCTAGAAAATAGGTGCATATTTTGGGTAACCCAAATGTATTACATCATGACAGAAAAAGCATAAAGATTTGCAGATATTCTATAAAGGGAAGTTCAGCATAGGCAGGAAACTTTTTTCCAAATTCCAGAACATGCCAAGTATGTACTGATATAGCTGGGCAAGTATGGAGTGGGACTAAATAGGAATGCTCCACTTACGAAAGGATTGTTCTTGCTGAAGTAGGGAGGGACCTTTGCCGGACGCACGGTTCTCAGGGTGGCTTAGGTGGATTTCTTTGAGATTCGACACATCTGGAGCTTTCTGGTCACTTGTATCTCCGAGGTGAGTTTGCATCCTACGCTGGATGTGACTTAAATGTCGCCATCGAGTTTCAACACGGAGGTTTAAGAGAAATGGCCCACAGATCTCCACAAAAAAGATGGAGACGTAATACCAACCAAAATAATACTTCTTGCATGTATCCATTGCCTGGTCAAAACTCTGTCTTCCCACTGATGATAATGTGGGGTGTTAGGAAGGCCATAGTCAGGAGATGGTACAGCCTATTGGAAAGAACCCAAGAATGGAAGAGGAAAGCCCCAGGTTTGAATCTTGGCTTTTCTGTGTATTTCTTGTGTACTGTAATTTGGGACTTGTTTTATGAGCAGTGAGCCTCACTTTTCTAACCCATCAAATGGGGATAAAAATTTCAACCTGAGCATTGTTATGAGTATGAAGGACACTAAGTTTTGGAAAGCAAATTGCTTTAGGAACCTAGAATATTTTTGGCATACTTCCTCCTTCAGCCTAGAAAATAGTTTGCTTGAAAATCCCAGCCCTGGGGAGGCTGAGGCAGGAGGATCCCTGGGAGTTTGAGGCCAGCCTGGGCTACATAGTGAGTTCAAGGCCAGCCTGGAATACATAATGAGACCCTGTTTCAGAAAACCAAAAAAAGAAAATGCAACCATGTGCCAAATCCTCCTTCCCAAGGACCCACAGGAAACAGCAGACTCCTTCCAGGAGCAGGCTTTCTCCAGGGTCCACAAGTCGCCTCTCTCTGCTGCTTTTGCACTCACAGCAAAGCTGCCTGCGCTCTTTCTGCAGAATTCCCTCCCCCCTTCCTGGGCCATTCCAGCCTCAAGGGTGGAAGTAGCAGTTTGAACCCTGTTTGGAAACAAATTCTCATGTATTTTCCCCTCCCTCGGCCCGAAGGGATTTGCAGGCCTCCTCTTCGGAGGCCGCTCTGAGGAACCTGAAGTTGGAATGCCCCCCTCAGGTCCATGTATAAAAGCCAAAGGCAGCAGCATAAATAGGCACCGAGGCCGGAGAAAGCACAAATGTCCCTCGGCAGCTTTGGTGGAGAAAGGCTTGTTTGATCCTGTCTCCGCTTCCTGAAATCAAGCTGAATATTTGTTTTGTGGCAGCTCAACTTTTTTTTTCCCTCTGGCCTCTGAGTTGCATAGCTGTTGGTTTCTAGGTTGAAAAGGAAAACACGTTTTCTCAGTGACGATCTTCACATCCTGAACCCTGCGATACCCACTTCTAAAGGCCGTTTCATCATCGAGATAAAGTTCTGCTAGCTCTTGGGACCCTAAAGATAAAAGGATGTGGCTAGCAACCATGACTCCGTGCTCACCTCCCCGGCGATGCGCCTACCCAGAAATGTGTGAACAGAAAGTTTCTAGATTTACTTTTACACCAGAGATTTGATCTCACAGGGAGGGGAGGTGGGGAGGAATATCAACATAAATGACTGTGCAAAAATGACAAAATAACATTTTGGGCTTTCAGCTGGCCAAGGTAGAGGCCACATCAAGGGGAGTCTGCTGTGCTGTTGCTTTTGGAGGGGCCTGTTGCTAATTAGCATGATTTATTATTTTAATATGCATGGCATCTCTTGTGTTTATTCAGCTTCTGTGTATGCTTGATCCAAATTCAATAGCCACCCCTCACCCACCTCCCCCCCCAAAAAATAACAGGGAGAAAAGGCCCAGAGACCAGGCATGGAGGGCGGAGTCTGGGGTCAGCAGGAGTGTGATCTTTTACCGAAGGGAATGAAGCAGGTGAGCCCTTCCTTTTGGCCTCCTTTCTCATAGATGCGTATCAACATCCTAAAAGCAGATACTATGTGAGGCTGACTGACAACTCCTAAAACAGAATGTTCTCAAGTGGGGAGAGTCGAAAGGTGGCAGCTCACGGCCGCAGAGCTTTGCAGAGCCTTCGCACACACATCGTGTTTTATTCTGTATTTTGTCTCTAAAATTCCGATCTCCCCAGGTTTTTGTTTGTCTCAGAGTCCTTCAAAGCGTGCGAGACAACCCTTAAAGCTGAGATAGTGTTGCCCCAATCGCCTCTCTGTGGCTAGGGAACACAGTGGGAAAGTGCCAGCTGTCAGCAGGAACAATCTTATATGCCATGGACTTTTTTTTTTTTTCCTGGAAGCAACTGGAAACCAAGTTAGTGACACTTAAGTCCTTCACCTGCTCCCCGGTTGTAGCCAGTGTGCGTGAGTCAGAGTGGTACCAAGATGGCCTTTGGCTGAACAGTCGCTGGAGTTACGGGCGCTGGCTTGGAATGGGAATGTTATACTATGTTCGGAGTCACGGCAACTTGAACTTGGCAGCCAGATCTGCTTCTGAGATTTCCAGTGCCCCGTGGCCGAGTGCACCTGTGATGTGAATTGACCTCGGAGTGGGTTGTCGATTGAGAAACCTCTTTCATAGCTAGCAATTCATCTGCACTCTTTGCCCAGCCGGGTGGTTAAGCAGGGTTGTGTGTGTTGGAATTGCCTTGCTCTGTTTTTTTTCCCCTCCACCATCTATTCGATATAAACTGCTCTGGGAATCGCTGAGAGCTGCTTCCCTCTGCTGCCTAAGAAGGCAGAAGTTGCCTGAGATGAAAAGGCTATTCCCGTAGCGTCTTTTTCTTCTGTCACCAAAACTGATAAAAAGCCCCGTCAGAGACTCATAGCCTTACCAAGGCGCAGTAATGTTAGGTTCTCTTTGCTGAAAGGTTGTTTTCCAAAGGATGGTGAAGACCAGATTTCCTGACAGATGTGTTTCAACATATCTGCACCTCTTAGAACATGCTGTGTTCACCTCTGTGTGTTGTTTGGTGGTTTCT